>CAXKVI010000004.1:90008759-90058660 GCA_964058755.1 Campiglossa producta | reverse complement strand
GAAAGGTATTTTCGGCAGTTTTCCACATATGACAATGTCAAGCAGGGTTGCCATTTATGGTTGCCAATAATTTATTTATTTTTTCGTATATTTCGGGAACTGCTTGACCGATTTTGATAATATTTGGCATATAGACAATTTGATCCATTCTAAGATTATATGAATGGGTGTTGCCACTTTTGGCGGCTTACAGGGTTGCCACCTATCCCATTTTTTAAATATAGAGCTAAATATGCCAATATGGATATCAAATGAAAGGTATTTTCGGCCGTATGCCAAATATGACAATTTCAAGCAGGGTTGCCACTTAGGGCTGCCATCTAACCGCAAGTTACATCCCCTTTAACAACTCTCCTTCCTATCTTTCTTCCCCTTCACACTACCTCCCTCCCTTTTTCTCTTCAGTCCCCTCATTCCTTCTACCACGCCACTCTTCCTCTATATCCCATTCGTATTGGCCCCTGGTAGTTTAGCCATAATTTCACCCACGTACCGAATTTGAAGGAAAACGCACGATGTATAAGATATTTTCGAATTGATCGGTTCCCTGGCCCGCTTCCCGGAAGTAAGAAATTGTGAATCTTAACCATTCTCGAATACACCTTATTGATATTTGGTTATTTCTGAATTTAAGAAATTAACTTCTTTCACGCGTTTTTTTATAAATTTTTGGTTGTGTTTGAAATCTTAATTTTTTTCTATTTAAACTTTTAAATATTGTCCATCCAATTTTTAAATGTAGCTGTTATTATCTGTGGCCACAAAAATATTGTGACACCTGATGTATCACTACACTGGGAGAAATGCATTGAATGTTGTGACAATATCGCTATTGTTAGCGACGAGTTTGATGCAATATTCATTCAAAATGAGCGAGTTATCAAATATTATTTGCTCCCAATAAAAAGTAAAATGACATGTCAACCATTTCGATATGATGTACTATTTTTTATATTTATGGATAGAATACTAATATATTTGAACGGCATGTCAATATCTATGGTCGTGATATGAATTTCTATTGTCGGTATATCCATATCCATATTTACTGCATAGTAATAATGGTAGAGACAGCGCATTAATACACGGAGGGAAATCTATGGATCGAACATCCATAATTATTGATATCACATTAAATAAAAATTGATATTTCTGTCCCATCAATGAATGTGGATGTTTCATCAATACTTTTTTGATAAATCACTATTGAAATGGTATCCATATAAACTATTGATAAATTCTAAATAGTTTAAAAAAAACAAAATTTTTAATAATTTGACATCTGGTTTCAGTGAGAATCGAACCATGCTCCTCTGGCACGTTAGCCCAGTATTCTACCATTCGGCTACGGCATATTATACAATTTTTAGAAAAATGTTCAATCATAAGAAATTCAAAAAATTTTGAATTTAAAAAAAACCGCTCCAACAAGTTGTAATATTGTTAGAAAATCCATAGTAAAAATTGTTCAACTATTATGATTATGCGTCCCAGAATATATTAATACGCTGTCTCTACCATTATTACTATGCAGTAAATATGGATATGGATATACCGACAATAGAAATTCATATCACGACCATAGATATTGACATGCCGTTCAAATATATTAGTATTCTATCCATAAATATAAAAAATAGTACATCATATCGAAATGGTTGACATGTAATTTTACTTTTTATTGGGAGCAAATAATATTTGATAACTCGCACATTCTGAATGAATGTTGCATCAAACTCGGCGCTATCAATAGTGATATTGTCACAACATTCAATGCATTTCTCTCAGTGTATATATTGGCGAAATGTAAATAAAAATAGTTCAATAATTTTTACTATGGCTTTTCTAACAATATTACAACTTGTTGGAGCGTTTTTTTTAATTCAAAATTTTTTGAATTTCTTATGATTGAATATTTTTCTGAAAATTTTATAAAATGCCGTAGCCGAATGGTAGAATACTGGGCTAACGTGCCAGATGAGCAGGGTTCGAATCTTACTGAAACCAGATGTTAAATTATATAAAATTTTGTTTTTTTAAACTATTGAGAATTTATCAATAGTTTATATGGATACCATTTCAATAGTGATTTATCAAAAAAGCATTGATGAAACATCCACATTCATTGATGGGACAGAATTATCAATTTGTATTTAATGTTGATATCAATAATTATGGATGTTCCATCCATAGATTTCCCTCCGTATAGCAAACATACTGCACTTGCAATAATTTCAGCTCACACCGATTAACTTCAATACCGCCAATTATACAAATTAGCTAGAAATGTTGACGTTTATCAAAAGCTTATGCATATTTAGAAATCAAAATATTACTAATATTGTATAACAATTTTGAATATAATTTGCATTAAATAGCGTCATAATAAAGTCATATATAAGCATACTTAAATCTAAATGAGGCATGAATAATTTTTTTATATGTATGTATTTATGAGCGAATGCATATCATATTGACAATACAAATTTTGCTTATTGTAGCTTATTTTGGGTTTTTATCTAAATTAATTAAATAATTTCGAGACTGGAAAATTATAAACAGAACTAAGGACAGAAAACACCAAAAGGTTAAACGGCAGTCAAACGTCGAGGCTAGATTAATTTAATTATTTTAAGTGACTAAGCAAAATGCCGTATTTCTACTTTTAAAAATTTTTCAGAAACCGAAAAAAAACTGTGACAGAGTCAAATAGCCAAAATTTAAAGTTTTTTTTCTGGCGTTACTAAAATAAAACAGCTACTCCAAACTGGAATCATAAATTTTTTTGATTTTTTTAATAACATTTTCGGCCCTTTTACTTGAAATACGCAATTTTATATGGGATTCCATTGGAATTTTTGCGTTAAAATAACTTGGCGAGGCTTATGTCTTACCGTAGATATCCATAGACCGAAAAACCTAAAAAAAACGAGATAATCTGTTTTGAAAAATAAATTGTTGACATTTCCGTGGTTTTTTCGGCCTATTAACATCTAAATTAAATTAATTTTGATTTTGAAGGATCTTTTTTTTTAGGAAATATGACGTTTTAGTAGTTTCTATTGAATACATCATGTGCAATACTTAAAAAGTGAAAAGTGGTCACTCCGCAGTTATTCCATTTTTTTAATATTCTTTTTTTTTCTTTTTATTTTGTTTTAGATATTTTAAATTTTTGTTTTATTTTATTTATAATCAATTTATTTAACTTTTTTACTTAAGTTATTTTCTTTTTCTTTTTTCAATACATTTTTTTTTTATTTTCTTTTTATTTAATTTTTTTTATATTATTTATTTACTTTATTTTTTTAGAGCTTTTTTATTTTGTCTTACAGTTTTATTTAATTTTATTTTTCCAACTGTTTGCGCCTATTTGGCATCCCTATTGTCAATTAATCATTCACGTAAAATAACTGTTGGCAGCGATGATTGTCAGCTGTCAATGGCTACTTCCGTTTTTCCTTCTCTTATTAAAATGTAAACAAACCAAAAGAAAGTGTTTTTTAATAAATCGCATTTAATCACCGCGTAACTAATTCTTACAACCCGCAACCCGCATTTAATCGCCAACATTTTGGTCCATCGACCCGATTCACGCTATATTTTGGAAAATACAGTGACACAAGATGTCTACGCTTAAAGTTAGAGACTCCGCATTAAACGCAATTAAGCGATATGTGAAAGGGAGCAAATCTGATGCTCTTGCAGTGGACGTAGAGTCTGCAACAAGATATTTACAACTTTTGGAAGAGCAGTGGGTGCGTTTTTGTGATGCCCAACAAGAAGTAGAGGTGTTTGTGGTGAAGCAAACGCCTCAATCGTAAACCACTGCAGCAACAAATATCCGACCTACCATCCAGCCGTGTTACGAGTACGCGGTGCTTTCTTCAAAGTGCGGTCGATTTCGCCGGCCCATACAATGTAAAGTTCACGCATGGTAGGGGTGCAAAATCCACAAAAGCATACATATGCTCGTTCATATGCATGAGGACAGGCGCTATCATTCAAACGTTTCATTCAAACGTTTCACCAATCGAAGAGGATACTGCCAGCATATGTTCTCCGACAACGGCACGAATTTTGTCGGTGCCGAAAAGGAGCTCCGGGCAGCATTGGAAGCGGTGGCGAGACGAATATCTTGCGAGTCTTCAGCGGCGATCGAAGTGGTTTCGTCCGACGCAAAACCTACAACGTGACGATGTGGTAGTCATCCACGACAACAATGCTCCGCCTACCAAATGGAAGCTTGGCCGAGTTATCAACAATTACCCCGGCTCAGATGATCGCGTACCAATCGTCAACCTACGAACATCCGAAGGAGAACTGCTAAGACCGATCGCAAAGCTTTCTTTGTTACCAACAAAAAATTATATATTTTCAATTTAAATTTTATTATTGTTAATATCAATTCAAAATATTTCTTATTTTTGAACGGTCGTTCAAGGCGGCCGGCATGTTTGCTCCTATTTGGCATCCCGATTGTTAATTAATCATTCACGTAAAATAACTATTGGCAGCGATGATTGTCAGCTGTCAATGGCTATTTCCGTTTTTCCTTCTATTATTAAAATGTAAACAAACCAAAAGAAAGTGTTTTTTAATAAATCGCATTTAATCACCGCGTAACTAATTCTTACAACCCGCATTTAATCGCCAACAACATCTTTTTTATTTTAGTCCAATTTTTAAATAATTTTTTTATCTCTTGTTTTAATTTTTAAACCAATTTTGTATTTATTTTTTTTCTTCAATCTCAATTTATTTAGTTTTATTTAATTTAATTTTATTTTATTTTATTTCTTTTCTTTTCTAATTTTTTTTATTTATTAATGTTTTTTCGTTTCTTTTAGTCTCGTTCTTTTTAATTAATTTTATTTATTTCTCTTTTTATTTTGAGTTCTTTTCTTTTCAAATCCTTTATTTTATTTTATTTTATTTTATTTTATTTTATTTTATTTTATTTTATTTTCATCTATATATATAAAAATGAAATTGTGTTCAGTCGTCACGCTAAAACTCGAAAACGGCTGAACCATATACGTGGGACGTGGCACCTCCCATACGAATGAAATACTTCATAGTAGACCACTGAAATTTTGTGTGGAGTTATATAAGATAAATCCCTGCCACTTCCAAAAAAAACTGGGGATAACGAAAAAGGGGACGTGGTTCCTCCTATACGAAGGGGATAGGGATATGGATTAAAATAGATATATGGATCGGGTTAGAGAAACATGCAGAGAAATAAATTTGTGGCAGGACAACATCTGCCGGGTCAGCTAGTTTATTATATTTCAACGGTAGATACTACGTAAATAATCGAGATAGATATAGAGTTCCATATATGAAAGTTCTTAGGTTGAAAAAAAAGTCCATTAAGGCATGTCCGTCCGTCTGCCCGTGTACACGATAACTTGAGTAAAAATTGAGATATTTGCATGAAATTTTGTATTCAGGTTACTTTTTGGCCAAGGTATGTTGCTATTGAAAATGGGCGAAATCTGGTTAACGCCCCTTTTTTCGATATCGAAAATTTCGACAATCACATAAATTGACATATTTCGGTAGCTGAAATTGTTAAAATGATATAATTTTGTAGATGGTCATTCCTTTATGATTTTACCAAAAAAATGTTTAAAGTGAGCGTTGCCCCGCCCACTTTTAAGGGAGGCATTTTTGAAAATTCGACTGGTCGTTACTTTTGAACTGATTACGATTGAGCGATGAAATTTTCCACAAAGCATACTAGTATCGTTGGTAGTATACCTGATGAATTAGGATAAAATCGCCCTCCAACCACGCCCACTTTCGACATCGAAAACTTTGAAAATCACCTAAAATGACTTAATTCGGCATCGGAAATGGCTAAGATGATATAGTTTGGTAGGATGAACTCCCTAGTCATTCTATTATGATTTTTTGATAAATTTTCAAAGGTAGGCGTGACACCGCCCACCTTTCCTGACACCGCCCACTTTTCAGGGAGGCATAGATAATTGAAAATTTCACGGGTCATAACTTTTAAACTGATTACGGTAGAACGATGCAATTTGGTACAAGGTAAACTAGCATAATAGGGAGTATACCTGATGTAATTGGACAAATAGCTTCCCAACCACGCCCGCTGGGTTTACCCGAAGTTATACTTCCTTACTTGTTATTTTTATTTTTATTTTATTTTATTTTCTTTTTTAACTTTTATTTTTTATTTTATTTTATTCTATTTTCTTCACCGTTATCTTATTTCATTTTGTTGAGTTTCTTCCAGTTTATTTTATTTCATATTATTTTAGTTTATTTTTTCTAATCTTTTATTTATTTTTTTCTTTTATCTAGTTTTTTAATTTTTATTCTATTTTATTAAATTTTTTTATATTATTTTATTCTTTTTTTTATTTTTTAATTTATTTTATTTTATTTTAATTTATGTTATTTTATTTTGTAATCTTTATTGTATTTTTTTATTTTATTTTACTTCTTATGTATATATTTTTTTAAATTTTTTTATTTCATTTTATTCTGTTTTCTGTTTCGTTATTTCATTTTATTTAATTTGTTTTAATTTTGTTTCATTTTATTAATTTTTTGTTTAATTTTATTTCAATTTTTTTAATTTCATATTTTATATTTTATATTTTATTCTATTTTCACTACTTTTTTATTTAATTTTTTTAAATTTTTTTTATAATTACGAACTTTGAAAATTTTGTGGACTTTTGACCAGTCGAATAATTTATATCAAATTATTCTTTTGAGTTTTTTGGTGAAAACAAGTTGAAAAATGCTACATACAATACCAACTACGATGATTGCAATTTCGATCTTGTTAAAGGATCTTGTCAAACCGCTTTGTATTGTGGCTTACAGTTTTTCCATCACCTTTACTGGTCATCGAACCAAGGAGAGGAGATTAGGAATTTCTAAACCGCAGTGTGTAACCATTACACCAAACACTGCTTATTGCGCCTGCTGGCAAATTGCAACTATATCTAAATAACTAAATTATTTTATAATTATTTATTTTATAACATTTTAAAGGGTTGATGCCTGTAACAGATGCCAAAATAATATCTTTAAGAATAGATAAAATACGATTACGTGGCAACCCTCGGTGATAACCCATCGTCGAAGAATACAACTATTAAATGTCTGCAACCATACTAATATATCTTAATTAAATTACAATACATTTACGATAGGTGGCAACCCTATTAAACAAACTCAGTAGCAACACTTTAGTTAGATAGCTTAAATTTATATAAAAATAATTTTCCTAATGGTTCTAGTCGTTTTTTTATAGCGGTTATATAGCGGTAATATAGCGGTTAAAAAATACAATAAAAACAATAGCATTAGGTGGCAACCCTAACTGCCGGTTTTACGAAGTGAAATTAAAATTTTTTCGATGTTAGATTTCATTATTTCATTTGAATTCAATTCTTCTATTCAAATTTATTCGTGAAACCGGCTATCGTGATAACCCTACCTAAAATAATTTTAAAAAAATTATTAATTTATTTATTTTATGTCATTTTATTTAATTTACTTTTTTATTTTATTTTATTTCAGTGTTAAATTTTTTGTTGCATTTTGTTTCACTCACAATTTTGATTATTCTGTAAATTTGGCGAATCGCTTTTATTTGAAATATTAATATTTACAAATGCAATTAAAGTATTTGTGACCAGCTGCAGTGTCCAACCACAATTGCACTTATTTAATAACTTCCAAAAGCATTAAATATTTTATTGCTTAATAAGTGGAGTGACTTTTTGCTCTAATCGCTAATGCGTTATTTGATAACTGATGTTATTTATTCACATATTTTACCGTTTTTATTTGCTACACTCAGCACTTTCGAGTAATTGGTTTTAATATCGAAATGGTGCATTCATGCGAAATTTAATATTTACCTAAATGTTTTTTATTATTAGTTTCATTTTGTTAATTGTGGGAATACGAATCAAAAAATTGAATTAGCATTTGAGTTGAGTTTGTATTACTTTTACTATTAAAAACTGCACTCGATTGCTAACTAGTTATGTCTTAATTTTACCCTTCAGTCTGTCCCACTGGTGCATTTTCGTTTCTCACCCTACTTGATTTCCGTTTATTGGAAATTGTTGCCCTTCATAAGCATTAAACTTGTGATAATTTTTACGATCGTTGCCAAAACTGCTCACTTTGTAATTGGCTTTCATTTTTCGGTAGCCTTTGAGCTAATTTTTAATTAATCATCCATGCCGAACTATCCATACGCTTGTTGTATACAAGACTAATTATAACTTTGTGAAATGCATGCAGAAAAAGCTAAAAAAGAAACTAATTTAAAATGGAAATTTTTCCAAGCAAGAAATTTGTTTGAGCACAAAGCTGATTATGAAAAAAATTATTCAATAACGCCGATTATCACTGGAACTAGAGGAGTCGCTTTGGCGATGCGCTGATCAACTTTTTTAACTCATTTTGTAACAAAAAGAAAACAAAATCGGTCCTTGTACATTAGGGTGATTCAAATAAAAAAAATTTTGTTCTTTTTTCGGTCTTACCCCCTAAAACTATAGATATTGATGAGAAAAAAGCCTTGCAAAAAATTAGCGCTCTAACTTAACCCCTAGGGGTGGCTATTTTTTTCGTCCTTTCCCATACATTTTGTATGGGGAAAAATGGCATTTTTTTTTTTTTCAAAGTGAATTTTCTTTTAATTTTTGAAACTTTTTTGAAAATATTTTTACATACTCTTAAAGTTGAAGCTTTGAAACTTCCAAAATGGTATGCCCTGTGCGGTTATCTTAACTATTAAAATAATTACAGCCATTTAAAATTTACTAGATTTTATACATACAAAATGTATGGGAAAGGGCGAAAAAAATAGCCACCTCTAAGGGTTAAGTTAGTGCGCTAATTTTTTGCAAGGCTTATTTTCTCATCAATACCTAACTTTTTAGGGGGTAAGACCAAGTCGACATTTTTTTTGAATCACCCTATTGTACATACATCATTTATCACTTTTTGAAAGTTTTTTGTTTGTTTTGCTTGTGACATAATTAAAGCTAATAATGATATTACATAACTCTTTGCATGGAAGATAAATTTCGACGCGATTTTTTTTTTTGCTTTGTCTTTTTTGGTATAAAAATCGCATCATTTTGTACTGCGAACGAAATCCCAGGCGAGCGAATTGTCTCTGGACGATATCGTCTAAAAACGGCATTGTTGTTGTTAACAATGCATTGCCCTACCTAGAGTGGTCCGAAGATCTTCATCAAAGTTCTCCTAACGGGAGTCCAAGAAAACATGAAGTTTCAACAGGGTTGGACCAGAGGGACAGAGGGGTTAGAAGAGTAGGTTATCAAGGCGGGTCCTACCACATGCAGGGCATGTGTTTGAAATGGTATTATTCAGTCTGGATAAGTAAGAGTTTAACCTCACATTGTTTCCCGACCGAAGCTCTGCCGTCCTATTTATGAATGTGGGTATCTACATATTTTTATACCCAGCTGTACTTGTACACAGGGTATTATAACTTTGTTAGGATAACGGTTGGTTGTACAGGTATAAAGGAATCGAGATAGATATAGACTTCCATATATCAATATGATCAGGATCGAAAAAAAATTTGATTGAGCCATGTCCGTCCGTCCGTCCGTCCGTCCGTCCGTCCGTCCGTCCGTCTGTCCGTTAACACGATAACTTGAGCAAATAATGAGATATCTTCACCAAATTTGCCATGCGTACTTATTTGGGTTCAGAATAGATTGCTATTGAAAATGGGTAAAATCGGACCATAACCACGCCCCTTTTTCGATATCGAAAATTTCGAAAAACGTATAAAATGGGTTAATTCAATATTAGAAGCAGCTACAATGATAAAATTTGCAATATGTATTGATTTAGATGTTCTAAGGCCGATTTTATAAAAAATTTTGAAAAGGGGGCGTGGTACCGCCCACGTATATTTGAAGAAATTTTAAAATTTTGACTCTTAATAACTTCAGAACAGTTTATGCTAGTATAACGAAATTTGGTAGAGGACATACTATTGTTGTGGTAAATTCAGCTATAGAAAATAAACGAAATCGCTTCGCGACCACGCCTACTTTTTCATAAAAGTTATATTGAAAGGAGGTGGAAATATTGAAAAGTCCATATCTAATTAACTGATTTCGCTATAATAATATAATTTGGTACATACATCAACTTTCATATTCTTTACATAATTTTTTCAAAATTTTGGAAAGTGGGCGTGGCACCGCCCACTTATGAGTCAAGTAATTTTTAAATTCGACTGCTAACAACTTCAGAACGGTGTGAGATAGATTTACGAAACTAGGTACCAGGCATGTTATGTTTATGTAGAGTACTACCACAGAAAATAAGAAAAATCGGTGAACGATCACGCCCACTTTATGTGCACAGCTGGGTATGTAATGTTCGGTTTCACCCGAACTTAGACTTCCTTACTTGTTTTATTATAAGTTATTTATATAGGTGTACTCGTCTTGAAAATTCAAGTTTATTCTTGCAAAAATATTTTGTATTTAGCAAAAGAATATAAATTTGTTGCTAAATTAAATTCTGTCTTTTGCAGTATCTCGTCATATTGCTTACGGAGATGTTTCCTTATGCTTCTTGGGGGCGGATCTGTGTCCAAAAGATGACGGTTTGGATGTCCTGGCTTGTGACAGTTCAAAAGGAATTGCCTGCTCAGCATTTCCGCGTGCTCTCTTACAATGAGCAGTTGTGCCTCTTGATGGAGGTGAGACTCAGGAGGAGACATCATGTAGCAGTTCTGATAGCAGTATTATAACTTCGACCAGTTGGTGTGGAGTGTAATGGAGTGTGGTTGCTAAGTGACCTTGCTCAATCCCGACTCTTGCGTCCTCGTTCGTGCACTCTGGGCAACGGGAGCTACCTAGGCTCGCGGCAGAAAGAGAGGGAGCCCCGGTGGGGCCACTCTGACATACTTGGTTTAAGGGCTCACCGAGGTTTTTGCGCAGCGTCTGTTCACCATGAGGTGCGGCTGCAAGCGGGCGTCTGTCTTGAAGCAAGCGGCTCGCTATATAAATGTGTAAATATTTTCCAAAAACCCCGAAACGGGTTGTGCGCTGGGTTTGGGACCCGCCACGTAAAAAATTTAGTCCAATGAAAAATAAATTAAAGCCTCGGATGAGAACCCCCTTTAATGTTGACGACCCGGCAAAACGAATAAGGCATAATGATTTGGATATTAGGGCATGTACCGGGAATGTCCGGACCCTTTCAAGGGACGGTACCGCTGCCCGACTGGTTGATGTCCTCGTTAACGCAAAGGCTGACATCACCGCCCTGCAGGAAATGCGATGGACGGGACAAGGAAAGACGACCATCGGACCTTGTGACGTATACTACAGTGGCCAGACACGCGGCAAAGCGCGTGGTGTAGGATTCGTGGTGGGAAAGAGACTTCGCCACCAAGTACTAGCGTTCACCCCCGTGGACGAGCGTCTCGCTGCGATCCGCATCAAAGCGAAATGTTTCAACATAACATTTATCTGCGCCTATGCGCCGACTGAGGAGACGGACGACGCAGAGAAGGACTCCTTCTACGATAAACTTGAACAGACTTATGATCGCTGCCCCCAACATGATATCAAAATCGTGCTCGGCGACTTTAATGCGAAGGTGGGCAAGGAAGGAGTCTTTGGTCCAACAGTTGGAAAATTTAGTCTCCATGATATAACATCCCCCAACGGCACTAGGTTGATTGATTTCGCTGCTGCTCGCAATATGGTCATCAGTAGTACCAGGTTCCAGCATAAACGAATACACCAAGCCACATGGCTGTCTCCTGATCAAAGAACAAGAAACCAGATTGATCATGTCATGATCGACGGCAGACATAGCTCCACCGTTCTGGACGTGCGTACCCTTCGTGGTCCCAATATCGACTCGGACCATTATCTTGTTGCAGCCAAGATACGCACACGCCTCTGTGTAGCAAAGAAAGTGCGCACAGTAACGGAAGGAAAGTTTGACGTCGAGAAGCTGCGCACGACACAGACAGCTGACAATTTCTCCACTCGACTCTCACACCTTCTATCGGAGAGCAATCCTCGACCTAACGATGCAACCGAGCAATGGAAGCATATCTCTCACTCATTACGTACCGCCGCTGAGGCCACTATAGGGTTCCAGCGAGCCCGCAAAAACAACTGGTACGATGAGGAATGCAGCACTGCCTCGGACAAAAAGGACGCTGCCTACAGGGAGACGTTGCGAACGGGCGCAACCCGCAGTGTATGGCAACGCTATCGTGAGGCAAAGAAGGAAGAGAGACGCCTTTTCAGAAAAAAGAAACGTGAGGCCGAAAGGCGTGAGTGTGAGGAGCTTGAGATGCTGGCTGACAGGAATGATGCCCGAAAATTCTATGAAAAGATCCGGCGGATGACGGAAGGTTTTAAGACCGGGGCAAGTTCCTGTAAGGACAATAATGGCGACCTGGTAACCGACGTACAGAGTGTACTTAAATTATGGAGGAAGCACTTCTCCTCACTGCTAAATTGCGAGGGAGACGTCGAACCCGATACCCCAATCCCTGACGATGGAAAAGTCGTCCCACCACCTGACTATGATGAAGTGAGGATAGCTATATCCCGGCTGAAAAACAACAAAGCGCCTGGAAAAGACGGACTGCCCGCCGAGCTGTTCAAACACGGAGGCGAAGAGCTGGTAAAAAGCATGCATCAGCTCTTATGCAGAATATGGTCAGACGAGTGCATGCCTCCAGATTGGAATTTAAGTGTGCTCTGCCCAATCCACAAGAAAGGCGATCCCGCTAACCGCACCAACTACCGCGGAATCAGCCTTCTTAATATCGCGTATAAGGTTCTTTCTAGCGTATTGTGTGAAAGACTGAAGCCCATCGTAGACAAGCTGATTGGACCTTATCAGTGAGGCTTTAGACCTGGTAAGTCTACCATCGACCAGATTTTCACGATACGCCAAATCCTGGAGAAGACCCATGATAAAAGAATCGACACACACCATCTCTTTGTCGATTTTAAAGCCGCTTTTGACAGCGCAAAAAGGAGTTGCCTGTATGCCGCCATGTCTGAATTTGACTTCCCTGCAAAGCTTATACGGCTTTGCCAAATGACGTTGAGCAATACTAACAGCTCCGTCAGAGTCGAGAAGGACCTCTCTGAGCCATTTGAAACCAAACGAGGCTTCAGACAGGGCGACTCCCTTTCGTGCGATTTCTTCAACCTGATGCTGGAGAAGATAATTCGAGCAGCAGAGCTAAACCGCAATGGTACAATCTTTTACAAGAGCGTGCAATTGCTGGCGTATGCCGATGATATTGATATCATTGGCCTTAACAACCGCGCCGTAAGCGCTGCCTTCTCTGGACTGGATAAAGAAGCGAAAAAAGTGGGTCTTGCGGTCAACGAGGACAAGACGAAGTATTTGCTGTCATCAAAGAAAGAATCGGCGCACCTGCGCCTTGGCAGCCACGTCACTGTTGATAGTTACAAATTTGAAACTGTGAGGGACTTCGTCTATTTGGGAACTAGTATCAACACCGAAAATAATATCAGTCTAGAAATCCAACGGAGAATCACTCTTGCGAACAAGTGCTACTTTGGACTGAGTAGGCAATTGAGAAGTAAAGTCCTCTCTCGAAGAACAAAGATCGCGCTCTATAAGTCTCTCATCATACCTGTCCTGATGTATGGCTCAGACTCATGGACAATGTCAAGAGAAGATGAGATGGCCCTTGGAGTATTTGAGAGAAAAGTTCTCCGGAAGATTTATGGTCCTTCCCGTGATGCCGACGGCGAGTATCGAAGGAGATTTAACGATGAGCTGTACGAGCTTTACGCAGATCTGACCATAGTCCAGCGAATTAAAGCCCAAAGGCTCCGCTGGCTGGGTCACGTCATGCGAATGGACAAAGAAGCTCCAGCCCAGAAGGTTTTCCAATCGTCACCCGAATTCGGCAGCAGAGGAAGGGGGAGGCCTCGACTGAGATGGAAACAACAGGTGGAGGATGACTTGAACTCCCTTGGGGTTTCCAATTGGCGTCAGTTATCGCTAAAAAGGAATGACTGGCGTGCTTTGATAGGCGACGGCCAAAATCGCTTAGGCGGTTAAGCGCCAATAAATGATGATGATGAGTTGGTGTTAGGCACGTTAGGCGACCATATGGGTGCAGCATAGTCAAAGACTGGTTGGCCAATGGCCTTTTATGCAGTCAGCAACGTTTCTTTAACTTTTCTTCAAGTACCTACTGCCGTCAATTGACTTGAGGATCTTGTTGCGACCTCGTACCTTTGAGACCATTTCAGACACATGACCAACAAATGAGAAAGTATTATCCAATGTCACCCCCAATAACTTTGGGTGGCTGACAGTTGGTAGCTTAGTGCGATCAACGTAAATGTCTAATTCGTTTCTCACTTGGTGCGTTCATGTCGTAAAGAGTGTCGAGGTAGATTTAGTCGGTGATATTGTCAGATCTCGCTCGGTGAAAAACCAGGAAAGGTCGCAGAGGTAACTGTTGATTTTCGTACAGATTTCATCAGTATAGGGGTCCTTCCCCGTCGCCATTATTGTAAAGTCGTTGGCATATGAAAGATAGAAGTTAAACAGTGTCGGGGATAGGACACCACCCTATAGCACCCCTGTCTAATACGTCTGAGTTTTGATGTAGCGTTAAAGTTTACCGACGCCTGCCGTCCGTTCAGATAATTAGCGGTCCACCTCTTTAACCCATCACGGAGTTGTGTCTCAAGAAGTTCTTGTATGAGCGTGGCGTGATTTAGGTCACTATTTATCTGCGTTGTAATGGCATTGAGTGCGGTGGTGGTGCTATGTAGCTTACGGAAGCCATGTTGATGACTAGCCAGGTGATATAGGGCGATATGAATCGCCTATGTTAGCCGGTTTTCCATATTTTAATAGTGGAACCACTCTCGCCTTTTTCCATATTTCAGGAATGACGAAAGTGTTCAGTGAAAGACTGGTATTTGTGTCCCTCCTAACCTAGATGTTTTAACATCTTCATGGCAATACCGTCGGGGCCGATGGATTTTGAGGGCTTAGCCTTTCTGATGGCTCCCTTGATCTCCGAGGCAGTAATGACAATGGGTGTGTTTTGGGTTTTGTATTTACGCGCCTGTCGCATGGTCCTACGTTTAGCTCTATCGGGCGGGAAATGTCGTATGAATTGTCGACAGAAGGAGTTCGCACATCCCCTAGGGTCCTTCTTCACCCTGTCGCCGAAAGTGATTTCCACTTTATCCTTATGTTTCGTTGGATTGGATAGAGCTTTGATCGTACCCCATAGTTTGCCAACACCATCGGAGAGGTTGCATTGATCTAGGTGTTATTTCCATTTGGCCAGTTTGTGTTTATCGACCAACCTACGAATTTCCGCATTGAGATCCCTTGTGCGGGGGTCTGTGGGATTGAGACTGCGCACTTCATCTCTTTCTCTAGCCATGGCCGCTGCCTCCGAGGGGAAATTTGGGCGTATTTGAGATATTCGACCCGGAGGAATTAAGCGTTTAGAGGCCAAGTCAATGACTTTGCGGAGTTCTCGTTTGCCTTTGAGTCGTCCATTCCCCACGATTTTCGTGCGGCAACGTAAGTGTTTACGTTATGTCAATTAGAAGTCAAAAGTATTTGTCAAATGATATGCTGCCACATGTTATTTATTCAAGAGCTTATAAGAATCATTTAAGTTTCGCAATAGAGAATGAAGCGCTTGATTTACATCTGAAACCTTTTTTAATTCTCTATATTATGTTAGTTTTTTAACTTTTTTATTCACTATATTTTATTTTATTTTACTTTATTTTATTGCATTTTTTCTTTGGTCCGCTTATATAGACGTGGTCTTAAAAAAGCGTTATATATAATGCAATCTGAAATCACGGGCGATACCAAAATCAACAACATACCTACCTACATACGTACATCACACTTGGTTAAAGGGTTACTCTGCAGCATTTGTTGTTACAGTCAAAATGTGAAAGGTTGTTTTCGATTGAATTGCTCTTGTGCACTGTGCAAAGCATGCGCTGCGCCCGCGGCCAGGATGTTAAGTGAGTGCAACCGCCATACGCCAAAACAGCACACCACCAAAATGATTTTATAAGGACTGTCAAACCATTAGGCGATTTGCTTACACATTAAATAAATAAATCAAGACAAATAAATAAACAATTGATGATGGAGTGGCACTGCGCTGCAAGGCTGACAGCCAAAGAAAATGCACAAACAAAAGTAACAGCGTTAACATTTGCTATGAGGATGACGTCAATTGGCTGTTGGCGCAGAGTTGAGTGCTCTCTTGATGAGCGCATATATTTGACTAGTGACTAGCTGACAGTTTACTATAAACTTTCCTTTGAGTGTTTTCTTGGTTGGTTGTTGTGATGTGTGAGTGCTCGTGTGTGTTTGTGTATCAAAGCACTTCAAAATAAAAATGTGTAAATAATCAAAACTGAAAACATAAACAAATCTTCAGTTGTAACATCATCATTCAGGGTCACTTAGGGCACTCAAGTGTATATACTGCACCCTTGCATACTTTTAGGGTTGCTTATATTTTAACTGCACATGTTTTTTGTGAATTTGCTGATTTTCAATTTAAAGTTTAACTCCTTTCTGCGTTTGTTGTTTGCCTAGAAACACGTGACGCGTATGTTGAGCAAATACTAATAAAATTGTGTTGACTGTCAAGATTCTTTCAGCGCAATTAGAGAGGACGGAAGGAAACTATTTTATTTAGGTGGGTTGGTGTTTCAATTAGATGTTTTACAGAACGAAATATGGATCTGATTCGCAAAGAACAAATTGTGCTGGATAATAATTTAACTCCTTCCATGCACGGCTAAAAAAATGAATCTAAATTTTAAACCCGTATAAAGTTTAATCAATTTTTCAAACTTTTTTGTACAATATTTCAAACCGTCCAAATACCTACAAAGATTTTCAATTTCTTTTGGTTTCGATTTAAAATCTAAATGAAAAAGCAGTCTACATTCTTTATTTTTGGTTTGTTTGGAATGTAATTAATAATTGAATTTTGCCCACAAAAACTTCATGTGCATCATAGCTCAGCGGTAGAACAGTCGGCTGTGACTCCTGAGCGTTTTCGTTCGAATCCTGCCAGCTGCCACATTTTTTTTTATTTTATTCTTAAAACTTTTTGGTGTGAAAGTTAAAACTTTTCGGTCTAAAATTCAAACCTTTGGGTTTGAAAATTAAAATTTATTTTTGAAAGCTTATTCAAGATTGAATTTTGCCAACAACATTTATGTGTGCGATGTAGCTCAGTGGTAGCGCAGACGGGCATGATGCGGGTAGTCTTGGTTCGAATTCCCGCCAACGGACAAAAAATTTATTTTATCTTTAAAAATTCTTAAAATAATTCTTCTTTATAATTGAAACCCGATTCATTTAGACAATGTTAATGAAAACTGGTCTAGATTGAATTTGACTCCAATTTAGGTTCAAATTTTTAACCGTATGCCCAAACGAGACTCGATCTGCGTGCGTCTCTTCGTTGAGAGCGACGAAATGTCGGTGACATAAAATAAAAAAAATAAAAAAAAACAATAAAAAAAATAAAATAAATATAAAAAAATAAAATAAAATAAAATAAAATAAAATAAAATAAAATAAAATAAAATAAAATAAAATAAAATAAAATAAAATAAAATAAAATAAAATAAAATAAAATAAAATAAAATAAAATAAAATAAAATAAAATAAAATAAAACAAATTTCATCGTTCTACCCTAATCAATTTAAAAGTTACGACCATTCAAAATTTCAAAAATGCCTCCCGTAAACGAGGGCGGAGCTGCGCCACTATAAAAAGTTTATGGAAAATAGCCTGTAATCAAAAATTCATGCAAATATCTCAATTTTTACTCAAGTTATCGTGACGGACAGTCGGACAGACAGACGGACATGCCTCAATAAACTCCTCTTTTCATCCTAAGAAATTTCATATATGGACCTATATATCTATCTCGATTATTTTGTGCCGTTACGTGGACAAAATTATAATACCCTTGTACTAGTACTAGTACGCTGGGTATAAAATAAGAGCGAATCTCTTTGCCCTCAAAAAGTGCTAAGTACTGTTCTTTTCTATGTCAATTTCCGCCTCACCAGGTTTATATGTACATTGGGGTGTCCGCTATTTACGAAGTTGGCTATTTCCACTTGGGTATTCTTATTGACCCAAAAACAATTGAGTGGCTACTTAAAACAGTGAAGACGCCAGAGCCAGCTAAAATTTACAAAAAAGGATAAAAATTACGTATTTTCAGTACCAGTTGTTTAACACCAGGTATACTGTAATAAATTTGTTTGCGCCACTATGAAAATTTCTCTTTTTAAAGGGATCATAACAGAAGCAGAATTGAGTGTTGTTGGTAAGTTAAAGGGTATAAGCAATGAAATAGAAAATTTTTGCTAGAAAGTGCAAAAATTCCATGATGATTAAATGGGAAAAGTATCACTATTTAGGCAAGGTTAAACGGAGTCGTAAAAATTTCCCTTTGATTTCAAAATTGTTTTTGGGTCAATGAGAAACGATATTCACGATACCCAAGTGGAAATAGCCAACTTGGTAAATAACGAACACCCTAATGTACCTACATATTAGCAACATTATCGAAGTTCCACGAATACGAATTTGCATTCATTTATGGACATTTTCCATGTAATGCTTGCTAATGATCCGGTTAATTGTAACCAAAAGGATTTTAAAATTGGCTAAAAGATTTTGAAACATCAAACCAACCATGTTTCTAGATTTTCAATTAAAAATGTCATAACAGCACAAATGAATATGACGTAAGTGCATGAGTTATTTGAAAGGAATATGTTGTACAATACACTAAATATATGTGTATGTATGTATGTAAGTATATATTAGGGTGTTTAAAAAAAGTCTTACATAATTTGGAAAAAGTATTTCTATTAAAAGTTTTAAATTTCATATAGTAGAACCAATGTATACTTGACTGCATACATGGCTAGCTCATTTTGTTCGAATGGAAAAAAATGGCTGCGACTCTAGAACCTGATCAATGCAATATTCAACTAAAAAACCGGTGCTAGAAAAATTTATGTTTTAAAAGGATCAGCCACTAAATGTATTGAAATTGATAGTGAATTATTTTAGGAACACCGCTAACACCCTAGGGCATAGATACATACAAAGAACATGCATAGTTGCTTTATTTAATAATAAAATGCAAACGGGTGTAGAGTAGAAAAAGCATTAATTATTTGAATATTTTGAAACATGTTTGTCTGTATGTAAGTACATAAGTTTACGTGCAAATGGGAAAGCTGTACGTTATTAAGAAGTTTGTCTGCAAGTGATGGACACCATTGCCTAGATGAAGTTTCCATTTGAAGTACAACACACACATACAAACATACATACATCATCATCATCATTTATTGGCGCTTAACCGCCTAAGCGATTTTGGCCGTCGCATATCAAAGCACGCCAGTCATTCCTTTTTAGCGATAACTGACGCCAATTGGAAACCCCAAGGGAGTTCAAGTCATCCTCCACCTGTTGTTTCCATCTCAGTCGAGGCCTCCCCCTTCCTCTGCTGCCGAATTCGGGTGACGATTGGAAAACCTTCTGGGCTGGAGCTTCTTTGTCCATTCGCATGACGTGACCCAGCCAGCGGAGCCTTTGGGCTTTAATTCGCTGGACTATGGTCAGATCTGCGTAAAGCTCGTACAGCTCATCGTTAAATCTCCTTCGATACTCGCCGTCGGCATCACGGGAAGGACCATAAATCTTCCGGAGAACTTTTCTCTCAAATACTCCAAGGGCCATCTCATCTTCTCTTGACATTGTCCATGAATCTGAGCCATACATCAGGACAGGTATGATGAGAGACTTATAGAGCGCGATCTTTGTTCTTCGAGAGAGGACTTTACTTCTCAATTGCCTACTCAGTCCAAAGTAGCACTTGTTCGCAAGAGTGATTCTCCGTTGGATTTCTAGACTGATATTATTTTCGGTGTTAATGCTGGTTCCCAAATAGACGAAGTCCCTCACAGTTTCAAATTTGTAACTATCAACAGTGACGTGGCTGCCAAGGCGCAGGTGCGCCGATTCTTTCTTTGATGACAGCAAATACTTCGTCTTGTCCTCGTTGACCGCAAGACCCACTTTTTTCGCTTCTTTATCCAGTCCAGAGAAGGCAGCGCTTACGGCGCGGTTGTTAAGGCCAATGATATCAATATCATCGGCATACGCCAGCAATTGCACGCTCTTGTAAAAGATTGTACCATTGCGGTTTAACTCTGCTGCTCGAATTATCTTCTCCAGCATCAGGTTGAAGAAATCGCACGAAAGGGAGTCGCCCTGTCTGAAGCCTCGTTTGGTTTCAAATGGCTCAGAGAGGTCCTTCCCGACTCTGACGGAGCTGTTAGTATTGCTCAACGTCATTTGGCAAAGCCGTATAAGCTTTGCAGGAAAGTCAAATTCAGACATGGCGGCATACAGGCAACTCCTTTTTGCGCTGTCAAAAGCGGCTTTGAAATCGACAAAGAGATGGTGTGTGTCGATTCTTTTATCATGGGTCTTCTCCAGGATTTGGCGTATCGTGAAAATCTGGTCGATGGTAGACTTACCAGGTCTAAAGCCACACTGATAAGGTCCAATCAGCTTGTCTACGATGGGCTTCAGTCTTTCACACAATACGCTAGAAAGAACCTTATACGCGATATTAAGAAGGCTAATTCCGCGGTAGTTGGTGCGGTTAGCGGGATCGCCTTTCTTGTGGATTGGGCAGAGCACACTTAAATTCCAATCTGGAGGCATGCACTCGTCTGACCATATTCTGCATAAGAGCTGATGCATGCTTTTTACCAGCTCTTCGCCTCCGTGTTTGAACAGCTCGGCGGGTAGTCCGTCTTTTCCAGGCGCTTTGTTGTTTTTCAGCCGGGATATAGCTATCCTCACTTCATCATATTCAGGTGGTGGGACGACTTTTCCATCGTCAGGGATTGGGGTATCGGGTTCGACGTCTCCCTCGCAATTTAGCAGTGAGGAGAAGTGCTCCCTCCATAATTTAAGTACACTCTGTACGTCGGTTACCAGGTCGCCATTATTGTCCTTACAGGAACTTGCCCCGGTCTTAAAACCTTCCGTCATCCGCCGGATCTTTTCATAGAATTTTCGGGCATCATTCCTGTCAGCCAGCATCTCAAGCTCCTCACACTCACGCCTTTCGGCCTCACGTTTCTTTTTTCTGAAAAGGCGTCTCTCTTCCTTCTTTGCCTCACGATAGCGTTGCCATACACTGCGGGTTGCGCCCGTTCGCAACGTCTCCCTGTAGGCAGCGTCCTTTTTGTCCGAGGCAGTGCTGCATTCCTCATCGTACCAGTTGTTTTTGCGGGCTCGCTGGAACCCTATAGTGGCCTCAGCGGCGGTACGTAATGAGTGAGAGATATGCTTCCATTGCTCGGTTGCATCGTTAGGTCGAGGATTGCTCTCCGATAGCAGGTGTGAGAGTCGAGTGGAGAAATTGTCAGCTGTCTGTGTCGTGCGCAGCTTCTCGACGTCAAACTTTCCTTCCGTTACTGTGCGCACTTTCTTTGCTACACAGAGGCGTGTGCGTATCTTGGCTGCAACAAGATAATGGTCCGAGTCGATATTGGGACCACGAAGGGTACGCACGTCCAGAACGGTGGAGCTATGTCTGCCGTCGATCATGACATGATCAATCTGGTTTCTTGTTCTTTGATCAGGAGACAGCCATGTGGCTTGGTGTATTCGTTTATGCTGGAACCTGGTACTACTGATGACCATATTGCGAGCAGCAGCGAAATCAATCAACCTAGTGCCGTTGGGGGATGTTATATCATGGAGACTAAATTTTCCAACTGTTGGACCAAAGACTCCTTCCAGACAAACATACATACACACATACTTTTATACATGCGTTTTATTGAATTTGGAACATGTTGCACGTGTCTAAAGGATTTAAAAGCAGGCAAATATGACTGAAAGATTACGTCTAATACTGTAAAAAGGGGCAAACGGTAACAAGTGTACATGAGCACAGCACGCACGCATGACATTTTGCAGAAAAGTGTGTGAGTGAGTGCCTTTGATTTTGGAAACCAAGAGGGAAAAGTTGATGGAATATGCACGAGTGCGTTGGTGTTGCTGCAAATATTTGATTAGCTGCTCGGATTTAGTACTGTTTTTTTTTTCAAAGTAAACTTTGCAAAACAACCAACAATCAAACGCACAAAAAATAAATTTTAAAATAAACGCAGTCGTGTGGGTGTATGTATATTGTAAGAGTGGCAGCAGTCAAGTTTGTGCTGCAGACAAACTCTGTTTATGAACTCAATAAGCACAAGACGTAGTATGAGATTTGACAATAAACCTGAAAGCTGAATATGTAGACAAGCGTTGGCTCTGTTTGCATGTTGGGTGAGTTATTTCATGTGTAAACGTCATATTATAAAGTAAAAGTAATGCATACATATTCACATGTTGTCCACATCAAAGTACTCCTATTTATATTTCATTAAACAACTTTGACAAAAATTAATTAATACTTGCTAAGAGTTTCTAATTCTACTGGCTGAAAGATATGCAAGATAGACCACGGGCCACATGACTTAATGCCACGTTTTTAGATGACGCAATGCCAATGTACTCTCGTGGGTTACATTCCAAACAGACCGGATAAAAAAGACGAGTTTTATTTTATTTCACTTCATTTTATTTTATTTTATTTTATCTTATTTTATTTTATTTTAATTTATTTTATTTTATTTTATTTTATTTTATTTTATTTTATTTTATTTTATTTTATTTTATTTTATTTTATTTTATTTTATTTTTTTTTTTATTTTATTTTATTTTATTTTATATTATTTAATTTTTTAATTTAATTTGGTTTAATTTAATTTAGTTTTATTTTATTTTAATTTATTTTATTTTAACTTTTATGTTTGTTTTATGAGCCTGTGTATAAGCATATCCATTTGTGCATCAAACTAATATTCACACCAACTCACATCAAACATAAATTATTGTTGCTGGTGTTCTTAACAATATATATTTCATAATTAAATAGGAAAATGAATAAATTATGTATTCAAAGAATGGAATCATTGGAGTGAATATAACGCACGGACGCGTACTCTGACATACCATTATATGTATATGTGCTTACGTAAATACAACATGGTAACATAACTGACAAAATAAACTAGCAAAATATGTCTAGCGGAGTGTGAAAGGCAAGTGGTAGACAAGCTCCAAAAATTGTTAAGCCGCAATGTCATAATAAAATTTTAATTTAATAATGCACGCATGCCGCAGACACAAAGCCATGCAAATTTCCACAAAGATAGGAGTATCTACTTCCTAAAGTACTAGGGATGCAGTGCTTTGAAGTCCCGAGAGTTCCACAATTAAAACTCAAAATATCGGAGCTTGGAGGATTTGTAATTTTTGAAATGAAGTTTAGTCAGAGAAGGATGCTTTCTATGAGCGTTCGAAAGAGACATACATTTCCTGACCCCGACTCGCCGTCAGAGTGGGATCATTGTTTTGTCATACAAGATCCATATATGTAATACTCCTATATAGGCAGTAAAAGCTAGTACCGTTCGAAAACATCACAGTACAGATATATTAATTTTGAGCGAGGCAGGCATATATTTTTCTTTTCAAAAATAATTCAAAAAGTCATGAGCGTTTCAACAAAAAACAAAAAAAAAACACAAACGCGGTATCAATTTAAAATTTAAAAAACTCAATAAGTAAAGATAAAAGGAACTATGTCCAGGGTTTGTTGCGTGTGTTATCTTAGAAGAGGGATGAAGGCAATGTCAGTTTTACACCGGTAAGCTAATATTAAAAAATAACGTTCAACGTTTAAAACTAAAACTAAAAATTCGCTTTCCGAAAAACCCTCTTTTGGAACAGCAGTGGCGACAAAAATGCAATCTGCCGATAAGTGCGGACACAAAAAACTTAAGGGTTTGTTCAGATCATTTTAAACCCAATGATTATAAGCACACAAAAGGCAAACAACAATTTTTATGGCCGCATGCAGTTCCGGATATAAAGGTGCAACTTACACAACACAAACATTTGCCATTGAATATCCCGCAGAAGAGACAGAATGAGACATCATTCAGTGGTAAGTTAAGAGGCCAGTACCTTTATAACACACACATACATATGTTTAAATTAGAGTTTAGCGAATGTGTTAGTCCCACAAAAAAGCCGCGGTTACCGAGCCGCGATATATTTCAGAAATCAGTACCCCACACGTAGCGACGCCCAGACATGCTAGCCGAATAATACGATTTGTTAAGGAATCGTTTCTAAAGAAGTCTAAGAAAATAAAGGCTCGGCACCTTCGAAAGCGTGTGACAAAATTAGAAGAATTGATGCTACACTTACGTCAAAAAGGCTTGGTTACGGCAGAAGCTTCTGAAATGCTGGTAAGTCATAAGTATACACTTTTGATAAACTACAGCTTGATTCCAAATACTTTCTCATAAAAAGACATACCAGGCAAAGTGATTATTTGTACTTGTTACCTTCTCAGAAAATTCTGTTTGGAGTCGGGCTTATAATATTTTTGTCGATTAGTTTGAGGGCGCTGTTTACCATAAACACTTTTTACACATTCTTGTTTTTTTTCAGGAGCTCATTGCAGACAACATCAAGAAAATTATATCCCGAAAGCTAAGTGGCTCAAAGTTTTATGTTAAAGAAATACGAAGTTTTGCCTTAACGCTACATTTCTATTCTCCAAAAGCGTATAAATATGTACGACGGACATGGAAAAACTTATTGCCAAGTATTAGATATATTAGGAAGTGGTATAAAAAAATTGATGGTAATCCTGGCTTTACACAGCAAGCCCTCGATGCTATTACTTTACGAGAAAATGGTCCAAAAAAACCTATAGTAAATTTAGTTATAGACGAAATGTCAACTCGCTCTCAAAAATTATACGATCGTCATGGTTTTCAAGGGGTTGTAGATTTAGGTACATTTAATTTCAATATGGAAAGTGATAATGTTCCGATTGCAAACAGTGCTCTTGTTTTGATGGCAGTGTCTTTAAACGATCACTGGAAAATACCGATGGAATATTTTTTAATTTAATCTTTAACCGCGGACGAACGCGCCACCATTATAACTGAAGCATTTTATGCTTTAAAAAACTCTGGTGCTATTGTTTATTCCATAACTTTCGATGGTGCAGCCACAAATATAGCAATGTGCAAGTGCTTAGGTGCAAATTTAAAATATGCCCAGATTTCAAATCATATTTTATTAATCCCGCTACAGGTGAAAACTGTTATATTTTTTACGACTTTGTTCATATGATTAAGCTGGTTAGAAACTGTCTATGCGACAAGCGAATTTTAAAAACACAAGATGGTGAAATTATTGACTGGAAGTATTTTATGTTGCTGCACGAAATTCAAGTTAAAGAAGGACTTCGTATAGCAAACAAAATTACTAAAAATCATGTGTATTTTAAAAACAGTATAATGAATGTAAAATCGGCTATGCAATTACTAAGCAAAAGTGTGTCAAAATCATTAGTGTTTTTACGAAGTTTAATACCAAATAAGCAAGTTAAAAGTAAATTTAAAGATAGTGCAGCAACTGCCGAATTTTGCTTATTTTTCAATAACCTGGGAGATATTTTAAATTAAAAAACAAATTTTCCAGGGATGAGTTTAAAGCTCCTTTGATGATAGTACTTACGACCAGCTTAAAAGTCACGCAGAGAGGTTTGAACAATATATTGCGGGTTTGAAAGACCTTAATGATACACCAATGGTGGAAACAGCTAGAAAAACTGGATTTATTGGGCTAATAGTTTGCCTTCGAAATATATTTCCCTTGTATGCCAAACTAAAAACTTTTGGAATGTCTTACCTTCTAAGCTATAAGCTTTCTCAAGATTTTCTTGAAACTTTTTTTAGTGCTGTTCGAGCAAGAGGGGGATTCAATAATAACCCCAATGCAATACAATTCAAAAGTGCTTATAGAAGACTTTTGGTCCGACATGAGTTGAAAAAGTTCGAGGGCGGAGATTGTGCTTTTGATGGAGTTCCAATACTTCAAGCATCTTCCAGTGTAAAACAAGAGGCTGAAGCTTTATACAACCTTCAGCACACATGAATACATTAATGGTATGTGCGGACAATGTTGTCCGATACATAGCGGGATTTGTCGCTTGGAAAGTTACATCTAAAATCAATTGTGATATTTGTAAAGAACAACTTATAGGAGAGGAAATGCCAACGTTATCCAATCTCAAAAACTTGGGTCCTTATCTGGCACCATCAAGAGATGTGTGCGATATATGCTTGGTATGTGAGAGTGTCATAAGACAAGAAAAATCAAAAGCTTCTCCTAAAAACATAAAAGAATTTCTTATAGCTAAAGTTTTTCGAAGTTTAAAAAATCCATTTTCAAATAAACTAATGGACGTGCAAATAGAAAACTTTTATTGCAACTATATATTAAATGACCATAGGATTTCACCCCTTTGCCCTTTAAAATAAAAAATAAAAGCCCTCGAAAAGCTTATGGTATCATGATAATTTTCGGCAGAGCTAAAAATTGTATAACTTTAACATATACATATGTACATTTTAGATTTAGTTAGCTTAAAATGCAATAAAACTAATGCAAAAAAAACTAATAAAACTTTGTATTGTCTTATTCTGAAATTATGAAAACTAACAATATTAATGCTACGGCCACCAGAAATTATTGAAGAAATGGCAATAATTTCCAATTCTTTGGATTTTTGAAGAAAAATGCAGCATATAAGTGAATAGTCTCTGGTAAGTATTCTTGGGCTGCGATAATATATAAACAACATATCTTATTATTATCGTCTCTTTCAAGATCTGTTATGACGCTATGGAGATAGTAGCTCCTTGACAGCCATTAGCTAAACACTATAATGTAACGAAAAACTATACTTGTAGCAAGCCTCAACATTTAAAAAAAAATTTAATTTGGTTTATGTATATGCCTACATTTGGGCCCCTATCAATAGAATCCGCTACTGTATTGCTTTGACATTTTATTTAATTTTTTCGTTTATAAATATACACGGACACAATACATTGACAAAAACGGTACTAGCCCCTCAAACATTCTGGGAGCGCTCGTAATTTAGGAGTCCGATATGAGTCCTAAATATTAGAAAAATATGAGCCTCCGAAATAAGATCATATAGGAGTCCTTTATGACTCCGATTTGATGAAAGTTATGAGCCGTATGCCGAAATTGTTCATTTAACAAAGCAATTTTGGAACAAATTTTCATATTTTGTTTGTGAAAATTTCTTGATTTCAAATAAATATTCAATTACATCGCGTGCGGACTGTTTCTGACAATTTTTCTTGCTATCCTGTTGGCACCGTTCTAGCGGTTTCCCTGATAAGTATACCTTCCTATAAGTGTTTCTTTTTTCATTGTACCACATACGTATATTTAAAGGAATTTCCCCACAAACATCTCATGAAAGCCCCGGCAGTTGGTCGGACAGTTGTCCGAAAATGTGAGAACCAAATTCGCTTGGAAGGCGCTATGAACGCACTGGTCAATCAATATATTTTATTTCTTACGCTCAGTCGCTCACTTGCAAGCAACGACTCAACAAAATACGCTGTTGCCTCGGTTTTTGCTAGTGGTGCGATGATCGCTCTTTCCCTAATGCACCCCCACATTCTATTCGGCCGGTCCCTGATCTAATGCCAAAGGTTCATGTATGCTTCCCCTTTCAATGCCGAAAAGGCGCCATTTAAGACCAAAAAGTGCAGTAGGTATATGGCTTTTTTAAGAGTCATAAATGCATCCAAAAATCTCCATAAAAGAAAGAGTCAAATTTGACCCCTATTTAGGCTGTATATGAGCCGTTTATGAGCAAATAAGAGTCATAAATGACTCATATTCAGGCTCATTCAATATATGAAATTTAGCTCATATCGGACGACCATCGCAGGAAGGGAAATACACTCATTTCGGACTCATAAATGAGCTCATAAGGAGCGTAAACGCTCCTATTTAGGACTCCTTTCTGCATCATTTATGACTCCGATTGTTTGCTGGGAGCTTGCCTGGAATTGATTTCGTATCTATTACACATTGAGAAGATACGATACTGCCAATATAGAAGTATTAAATATATGACAAGATCCCGAAAATCCAGAGTTATTAAAAGGCGCATCACTAATACACACATAAACTATGCTAAATGCAAATTTGTCTACCTTTGAGTCTCGTAAGACCGAAAAATTTGCTTTCACACCCTTATTATATGAAATATTGTCTGTGGAATATTTTTAAATGACTAAACAACAAAAAATAATAGATATTTCTGTACAAAGATGGCGTATAAAGATACTTTGGCTACAACAACAATATAAATTAAATCACTGTAACGACGTCAATTCACTACAAAATAAATGGAAACATTTTCTTTGTAATACTCATACACGGAGTTAATGAGATTGTTGCACAAGCAACGTATGTGGAATTGTGTATGGGAAGAAATGGTATGCTATTGCATAACAAAGAGACAAAAATGTCAAAATAATTTGCCTAAAAATTTTCTTGGAAAAAGTTGACTTAAATTGAAAATATATGTTCGTGGCAGAATTAAATTTAAAATCAGACGTTATTAAAACAATAATAGTAACAACAAGTAAGAAAAGATGTCTTCGGCTGTATATACCTTTCAAGAATAAGCGTCGCGATTCTCACTGTTCGATCCCCAGTACAGCCTGTGTGAATTTAACATTTGCTCATACCGAAATTATCAGAACTATCGATTATGTGGGGGCAATGTTTTATATTGGTCCAATTTCATTGATTTTTAACATCGACATTCCGCATTCTAAAAGAGCAAGAGTTCGAAATTTCACGTTCCTACCTATCTAATTACAGGAGTTGTCTACCAAAATCCGTTTATCGGAACAATCGATTGTATGGGGGCTATGTGAAATATTTATCCTATCTCAATGATTTTCAATATCGATTTTTCACTTATAAAAATATCAATACTTACAAAATTTCACATTCCTACATGTTTAATTACAGGAGTTATAGCCAGAAATCCGTTTATCGGAACAATCGATTGTATGGGGGCTATGTGAAATATTTATCCCATCTCAATGATTTTCAACACCGATATTGCACTTATCAAAATAGCACCACTTGCAAAATTTCATGTTCCTACCTATTTAATTACCAGAGTTATAGCCCAAAATCAGTTTATCGGAACAATAGATTATATGGGAGCTATATGTAATATCGGTCCGATCTTGCTGGTTCCGACAAATGATTTCTATATTATAAAATGGTGGCCGCATAAGAAATTTCAGAAAAATATCTCAAAAACTGAGGGACTAGTTTGCGTTCAAACAGACAGACGGACATGGCTAAATCAACTCATCTCGTCATCCTGATCATTTCGGTATATTATTGATGGGTCCATCTCTTCTTCTTCTCATACTTACAAACATCGGACTAAAGTTATGATACCATTTCATCTTCCTGAAAGGTATAAAAACAAATAAAACAACCCCTTTCGGCTGGTTTTCATTATGTCAAATGGTGTCAAATTCCATCGATTTTATTGAGATTTGGTTGCTTATTTCGATAAAGTCTATAAAAGTTGTCAAAATTTGACCTAGTGAAAACCAGCCTTTTTACTAAAAATATGGAGCTGGGATCTAAATTTGAAGACCTTGGTACTAATTTTGCGATTGCCATCTATAAGATTACGGTTATAAGTCATGATAATAATTCTATTCATAAGAGCAATAATAATCACAAAAGTAGTCGTAATCATAATCTTCTATCTATCTATCTTCTATATACATAAAATTCAAATTATGTTCCTATAGACGAACTTGGCTTCTAAACGAATAAGCCGATCGTAACCAAATTTTACCGTATCTCTGGAAGTATTCGGGTTAGACCACTGAAATTTGGTGAGGGTTTGTACGAGATCGATCCCTACCACCTCCAAAAAAATTGTGGATAAAGAAAAAGGGACGCCCCCGTGATGCGCGAACGCAACGCGCGGCCACAACGCGCGGCCGTAACGCGGACATTGTGGTGAGTAATATTTTATGGTGACAGGTAATAGTGTCACTGGTAATAGTGTCAATTGACACTATTTCCAGGGTAACTTGCGCTTTTGGAAATGGAAATTGACACTATTGCTATTTTAGGCAGCGGTTGTCTGCGCAGCGCAGTGTTGTAAGAGATGGATTTTTGTTATACGATTATTAACAAAATTATGGTTTCTCCTTTTACGAAAGGTTAAAATCACTAATAGTGCACATTTCGTAAAAAAAATTCCCTTCTATTTTTTTATAATTTACAAAATTTTGGTTTCTCCCTTTAAGAAATGTGCACAAATTTAAATGAATGGGCATGTTTTTAGCACTTTTGACACTATTTCCATTTCAGTTTGGAAATAGTGTCAATGACTTATTTTCCATTTTCTTGTTGACACTAATTCCATTTCAAAAGCGCAATAGTGTCAATTGACACTATTACCTATCACCATAGTTTATACTATCTCAAAAAACTGTGTTTTGGAAAAGGCGCAAATTTGTATTACAAATTTTTATTTTTTAATATGATATGTATAAATTTAAAATCTCTACATATAATAAAATTGTAATAAATATACATATATAGCGTATATGGTAACCCACGATATATTTTGTTGAACTGTAAATAAGTTTTTCTTTTCCAATTTGTTAAGTTTACTTTATATGTGTATGTAAACATTATTAATGACTTGCCGATACTTTATAAAATAGAGGCAAATTTATTACTAACTAGTATGTAACCCCCGATAATCGGGTGTGTTTTTTTAGAAAAAAATTACTTTGACTACAAAAGCAATGCAGGGGTAAATAAGCAAACTTTAAACGCTAATTTCTCTTGAACAAATTAACCTATTGGAATTGTTATAATTTTTTGCAAGCATGCTCATGATAAGCTTTCATCTGATATACATTTCTTTTATATACGTATTGTAGTTTAGTCTAGCTAAGCGCCGTGTTTTAGAATAATAATATAGATAGAATAGAAGATAAAAGATAATTAATGAAGTTCTGGTTTATTATTTACAGATTTTGTATATATAATTTTTATATTTTTCACTAGGCTGCTATCGCGCCGCCCATGTTTTGAAAATGGCAATAAGGCCATACTGGCTTTATTTCCATTAGCAATAGGAAATAAGGCCAATGGCTTTATTTCTCAAACTGTTTGGAAATAAAGCCGTATGGCGTTATTGCGTATGTCTTCATTGCACCCCACCGGCTGATATATTAGCGCAAATTCCGAAAACTCTGCTTTTGGCAATTAACTTGAGCATAGTCTTCATTTAAACTCCCAAAAATGAAGATGATTTGAGCAGATATCATAACGATTTGACCGCTACTGTCAACGATAAATAAACAAAAATAGCAAGGACAACTACCAAAATTACGATATTACCGCTACTGGACACTAGAGTCACCAAAAAATAAACAATCCCCAGCGACATCTAGTTTTAAATAGCAAGTACTACAACCAAAGCACTAGATGGCGCCGATTGTTAACCTTCAATTTTGTGTCTGTCGGGGTAAAATTTGGATCTGATTAAAGAAGATTTATTAGAGGTAATCTCCGTGTGTGTATCCATAGCATTAGAATACTCAAGATCCTTTTGAAACATCTGAGTCTGTGAAATAAGTATATTTCAACACCCATATCAGGGCATCTACCGAAAACAAACATGTCTGCGGCGAATAAACTTACTTAGCGACAAAATGTATCAAGTTTCATAATTATCATTAACATAATCATCATCATGAGCCACCGAATGTCTGTCATATACCATAATGCGGCAGAAACAGTCAGTGATGTAGATAACCGCAAAACAACAACAACAATACTAACAAAATACAAAGTTTGCACGTCAAATGTGACAGTAATGCGCGTCTGAGTGTTCTTAATGTGCCCGAGTGTCAAGTTTTGCATGCAAGCAAGGGGTAATTGAGTTTTATTTTTGGTAAAACATAAAAGGACCTTGCGGAAAAATAATATGATGCATTTTGGGTACTGGCAACGGAAGGGACGAAAACTAAAAAAAGCTAAAATTAAACAATCGAAATAAAAGTAAGTACTATTCATTATCACTACAGCATCAAATTATCCATTTTTAATAATTTTAATATTAAATTTTATTACACTCCCTCCTTTTCTTACAGGGAACTTTTCGTAATAACTTATACGAGTTTGTAAGAAAATTTATAAGCTTATGACAGACCCAATTGCAACCACTTGAGATGCGGCACATTTAAACAGCCGTCAACTTCATCAACGCAATCAAACTTGTTTTGCTACACTTTAACAGCGTTAAATGGGAAGAAACGCAAGGCAGCAGCAATAATTGTGTGGTGGCGCTAGAAAGTTTCTCACAGAATTGTGGTGCAAACGATGTTCACTTCCATTTACACCGCAGAGCATTTCACTCATTTATAAATGTATAACGGGTACCCTTTTCTCCAGAGCTCTAAAATAAGACCAACCCAGAAAAGTTTCCCACTGACAGAAACTTTTTGAAGTTAACTTCTTAGGCGACGATATGAAGTTTTAATTGAGAGTAAAATTTGAAAAAATGGCTGATGATGCAGCGAAAATTATGCAACGGAAATAGAAATTGTAGCCGACTTTCAGGCGTAGATTCGCCACGATGTTTAGCTGTGCAAATCAAATAGGAGGTGAAATTTTAGGATCTACCTAACATTAAAGTTATTTTCGACCGTATTCCAAATAAGATAATTTCAAGCAGGGTTACCACTCAGGGTTGCCACCTAACCGCAATTTATTTATTTTTTAGTATATTTCGGGAACTGCTTGACCGATTTGGATAAAATTTGGCATATAGACAACTTGTTTCATTCTAAGATTATATACATGGGTGTTGCCACTTAGGGCGGTTTACAGGGTTGCCACCTATCCCAATTTTTTTTTAAATATAGAGCTAGATATTCCAATATGGGTATCAAATGAAAGGTATTTTCGGCCCTATTCCAAATATGACATTTTTACGCAGGGTTGCCACTTAGGGCTGCCACTTAGACGCAATTTACAACCCCTTTTACAACTCTCCTTCCTATATTTCTTCGCCTTCCCACTATCTCTCTCCCTTTTTCTCTTCATTCCCCTCTTTGATTCTACTACGCCCGTCTTCCTCTATATCGCATTCGTGTTGGCCCCTGTTAATTCAGACGTAATTCTTCCCACGTACCGAATTTGAAGGAAAACTCACCATGTATAAGATATTTTCGAATTTATCGGTTACCTGGTCCACTTCCCGGAAGTAAGAAGTTGTGAATCTAAACCATTCTCGAATACACCTTATTCATATTTGGTTATTTCTGAATTTAGGAAGTTAACTTCTATCACGTGTACTGGCTACACGCGTTTTTTTTAATAAATTAAGCTCCCACTGAACTAAACCATGATCTTCTCTGAAAAACAGATAATTTTCAAAAAAAAAAAGATTTATCTCTACTAAGCACTAGAGATATGCGTCGCCGACAAACGCCGCCGACTAGAGTCACTTTTCGCACGCCGCCGTCGCGCCGTCATTTATGCCATTCGGCGGCGGCGGCACACGCCGGCGCGGGTATCTTTTCTTTCTATTGTTTAGATGGTGTAGCTCATTTATAGGCCGCATAGAAACTGGATTGGAAATATGGAAAAGGCATAGTGTGGATTCAGAATTGAATTTTGAGTATTTTGGAGATTGGCGTCGATAGTGAAAGTCATTTGTCGGTTATGAATTCGGTAGCTTGGGTAATAGCGCCTTGCAGCACTTAGCCGACAGTTGCGGGAGTGGTTTTGTATGAAGAGTGAACCCTACTAGGTCATCTTAACCCCTTCTTCCGTAAGGAAGAATTAGTTTGGCAGTGAGAGGTGGGAGCTATCGTAATCGAAGGTCAACTATTAAATTCGTATGCTGCTATTTTACAGAATATTGAACTTATCTCATTTTTTGTATACAACTTGCAAACTATTGGGCTGGAAAAAGCTTTATTTTAAGTTATATAAATTAATTACATTGAGTAAAAAGTTGGGTCAAAATCAAAAACAAAAATATACAGGCAGGTTCTAGCAATTCACTTCCGAATAAAATATGTGAAAAATTTAAAATTCCTATGTAATTTGACAAAATTTTCACAAATTTTATTCGAAAGTGAATTTCAGAACCTGCCTGATAGAATTTTAATATTTTTTATATCCATAAATTTTGAAAACTAACTTAATATAAAAAAAACGTTTCAGCACTTTTTTTTGAACCTGTGTTTGTCTTTTTCCCAAATGGCCATTCAAATTTTTGACAAATTTTGAAAACAATAATAATCTCAACATTTGAAATTATGGAGTTTTTGACAAATTTTGAAAACAATAAGAATCTCAACATTTGAAATTATGGAGTTTTTACATTCTAAGAAAACATTTGTTTATTCTACCTACGCAGGCGAACGCTGCCGCCGCCGACGGCGTATACCTCTACTAAGCATCATTTAAAATTACACTGTTTATGTCGAGTTAGTTCTTTATCGAGAGTGAACTGCGAGAAGAAAACCTCACATGGGGCGTGATTTGTCGTGAAACCCCGAACAGAGTGAGATTTAGGTCCATTGTCGAAGCACTATGCTCCACAAGGAGATCAGAACAGCAGTTAGTAAGTAACTTCGTTGTTTATCATGACGAAAAATAAATATTATTAAATCGCTCGAGAGAGCATAGCGTATTACATTGGTATCAGCCAGTACAATTGAGTCATGAAAAGGCGATCTTTGATGAAATCTATTTAAACTTCAGTACTAAAATGTATTTTCGCTGAGTGTAACTGAAACAGAAAATTAAAAATAGGTGACTGTTGTATCCCCCGCTCTCTCGGCTTTAGTAACTGTTATCAATTATGACTACTTATTAAATAGCTGAGTGTTATCCTCGAACTCGGCGTTTCGCTTTGCATTGCGTATAAATTTTTAATCAAATTATCAGAATTTTTCTTTGTTGGTAAATTTTTGAAAATTGTTTGACGATTGGGAAGGATGCCTCCACGTTAACTGCAGCGTTATACCACACAAAAATGTATTAAACCTGTCATAATGTTTTCGCTGAGTCGGGGGTTTTTAATTGAATTTTTAAGTTTTTAATATTCATTTGTAAAAGCATAAATTTCGGGGATTTTTTGAAGAGCTTAATTTTAAAATGTGCTAAAGCTTGGGGTACATACATGAAAAACACAGATATTTGTTCATGCAATAGAACATAGAAACATTACAGAGCCCAAAGAAAACCGTAAAAACTAAGTCCAGGTTTTATTAGAAATGCAGACAGTGGTCTTTGCAAGAACCAGTTTTTCAACTTGCACCATCCGACTAACGTTTAAGGACTATAGATAGGTTATGTTTCGAAAATAGAGATTCGCACATCCGTGGCTGGCCTCAATTTTGAATGTATCCAAAAGCAATTTAACTTTTACCTTTGGTATGGTATTATGCCAGCATACTACCACTATACTAATTACTCAGTATCTATATTTGCAAACCAATTTTCAGTAGTCACTATAATGAACTTTGAAGGATGGCTTGAAGATTGTGGAGGAAATCCATCCAAAAATGCCATATTTCTCTAGACAATTATTTTTATACCCAGCGTACTAGTACTAGTAGTAGTATTATAATTTTGTCCACATAACGGTACTATGTAACGGCACAAAATAATCGATATAGATATAGTGTTCCATATATGAAAGTTCTTAGGTTGAAAAGAGGAGTTCATTAAGGCATGCCCGTCTGTCTGTCCTTCTATACGTCTGTCCATCTGTCCGTGTACACAAAAACTTGAGTAAGAATTTAGGTATTTGTATGAAATGATGTATACAAGTTACTCTCTGACCAAGGTAGGTTGCTATTGAAAATGAGCGAAATCGGATGATAACCACGCCCCCTTTTTCGATATCGAAAATTTCGAAAATCACATAAATTGACATATCTCGGTAGCTGAAATGGCTAAAATGATATAATTTTATAGGTGAATCCCACTGGTCATTCTCTTATGATTTTTCCATAAATTTTTTATAGTGGGCCTGGCACCGCCCACATTTAAGGCAGACAATTTTGAAATTACGATAAAACGATGGAATTTGGCCCAAGGCATACTAGTATCGGTGGGAGTATACCTGATGAAATTGGGTAAAATCGCTGTCCAACCATGCCCACTTTCGATATCGAAAGCTACGAAAATCACCTAAATTGATATAACTCGGTAACGGAAATGGCTAAAATGATATAGTTTGGTAGGATGAACCCCCTAGTCATTCTATTATGATTTTTAAAAGTAGGCGTAGCACCGCCCACTTTTCAAGGAGGCATATTTGAACATTTTGCGGGCCATAACTTTTAAGCTACATAATTGTGGTAGAACGATGAAGTTGGTACAAGGTATACTAGCATAATAGGGAGTATACCGGATGTAATTGGACGAAATCGCTTCCCAACCACGCCCACTTCCGAAATAGAATATTTCGAAAATCATATGAAAACTATCGCTGGGCATTTAATGTTCGGTTTACCCAAATTTAGACTTCCTTACTTCTTATTTTATAAATCTGAATCAAATTTTCAATAAAGAAAAATCAAAGAGCATTCAGCTATGCAAATAAAATACATTCAGTAAGGTGTATTTTTTCGAATTTCATTACTTTTCACTGATACAGAAATCAATCCTCAAGCATACATACTTTGTCTGTGAACAAATATGTTCTCAATTTGAAAATTTCTTCTTTTACATACTTTGTCATTCATATAGCATTCATGCCACGTATATGGATACAACTGTTTCAACTGGGAAGAAAACTCCTAAGTTATTTCAAAAGCAAACTATTTATTTTAATATTTGCGGAAATAATTTTCTAACTTATCCAATTTAAAAATATAACACCTCACTTCCGCTCATACTTTGCAGGAAACAAACCGAAGAAATGTAAGCAGGAAGAAGATAATGGTCGTAACAGCGGAAGAAGTAGCCAATTTTACGATTAATTGAACCAAGAAAAATATTTCAAATAAAAAAATTACAAAAAAAATTGTTTATGATGTTTTCTTACGAGCAGCAACTATTCACATCATCAATGCAAATCAAAAACATTTTCACTTGATTGCCTCACCAACACATGCATGTGTGCACAAAATCGCATGCATTTAAACACCGAATACCATTACAGCTGCATGACTGTTTTATGGCTGTTATAGATCTGTACCCTGCAAAAATTGTGAATGGTCTAGCTGATTTCGGGATGAATCGCAAAATACTTCTGCAAATTCTGATCTCTTTACATAGGTTGATTTGTTCTGATCATATTCTAGAGAGAGACCACTTGTATCCATGGATATCCAGACTGAAACTTTTTCTACGCTTTACATAAGTGAGTATGTTACGCAAATTAAAATTGACTTAACCCTGCAAGGTGCATAAGGAACTAATTGGGATGAAATATAGCCCTCTATAGATGAGAGGGACTAATTCCGGGCCACTCTATTCTAACATTGATCGTACAATATTTTGCAAGTTATAAGTAAATACATATACATATTTTACTATTTCTTCCTTTCCACAAACATTTTCCTCAACTTTTTCCGCCATCAAGAGAAAATGCATTTGCTATGCTAAGTATTTATTTATATTTGTATGTATATGAATATTTGTATCTTAACGTCCATAAGTACATAACTAATACATACTTCATATAATATTTGAAATGAATAATTTTACAATTACATACAGCACCGTAAACTCAAATAGTTGCTCGCACAGAACTTATGAATATGCGTTTGCCTTCGAAGTGATGTAAAATGTTGCTATGCAACTACTATTTGAGTTATTTATAAGAAAAATATGTTATGCTTATGCTTCAATAGAACGGAAAATCAGCGTTTGAATATTGAATGTATTTACATACTTTTATACATTCAGTTTTGATAAAAAATAATAAATAAGACCATATTGCAATTTGTATCTTAAACATTTGCATTCCAAATAGTCATATGTTAGGGCATTGCCATTGTCTGTCTCGGTATTTTTAGATGCAAGCAAGGTGTACTTCAAGGTGCATTTGCTTTTTTTCATCAGATTAAAGGAAATATCTAATGCATGATTTATTTATAGCTGCTTGCAATGTTATCAAAGTAAAGGAATGATTTTTGCTTCAGTTCATCGTCAATTTTGATTTGTCTCAGACACGTCTACCGTAGTATGTAATTTATTAGCCTTCGTAAGACAAACATGGGAATGGCATGGTTATGATAAAGGTTATGGAAATTGTTATGGTAATGGTTACGATAATGGTTATGGTAATTTTTATGATTATAGTATTGGTTATGGTAATTGTTAGGTAATGGTAATCGTGATGGTTATGGTAATGGTTTTATTAAGGGATATGTTAATGGTTATGGTAATGGTTATGGCAATGCTTATGGCAATGGTTATGACAATGCTTATGGTAATCGTTATGGTTATCGTTATGGTTAGGTAGTTGTTATGGTAATTTTTATTGTAAAGGTTATGGTAATGGTTATGTTAATTTTTATGGTAAAGGTTAGGGTAATGGTTATGGTAATAGTTATGGTAATGGTTATGGTAATGGTTATGGCAATGGTTATGGTAATGGTTATGGTAATGGTTATGGTAATGGTTATGGTAATGGTTATGGTAATGGTTATGGTAATGGTTATGGTATTGGTTATGGTAATGGTTATGGTAATGGTTATGGTAATGGTTATGGTAATGGTTATGGTAATGATTATGGTAATGGTTATGGTAATGGTTATGGTAATGGTTATGGTTATGTTTATGGTAATGGTTATGGTAATGGTTATGGTAATGGTTATGGTAATGGTTATGGTTATGTTTATGGTAATGGTTATGGTAATGGTCATGGTAATGGTTATGGTAACGGTTATGGTAAGGGGTCGTGCATATATGACGTCACGCGATTTTTGGTAGTTTTTGACCCCCTCCCCCATTAACCATAAAGAAAAAATATTGCAAATTCTCATCTTTTACATGGGTTGGTGTCGAAATTCTGTATGTACAAAATTCTAAAAACAAAATTTTGCTTTTTAAAATTCTGCTTTTTCAAAATTCTGCTTTTTCAAAATTCTGCTTTTTTAAAAATCTGTTTTCTAAAATTCTGCTTTCAAAATTCTGTATTAAAATATAATGTTAACAATGTTAAATAGGTCATGTAATTATTTTGAAAAAGTGCACACTTAACATTAACATTATATTTTAATACAGAATTTTGTAATACAGAACATTGTGGGATATTCATTGTCAAATTTAGGTATGGCAATTAGTTAGTAAAACTTTTTTCACAATTTGGGTATATGTATGCGCCCCATTGTTTTTAGCATATTCGTACATATGTACATATGTACATACATACCTACATTAATTATAGTTGACAACAGTTATATGTATATTGGTATGTACATAGTTATGTACGTATGTTTGCAATCAAATATTGACTGGAGATGAGAAGTTCTATCACAAATGAGAAATTGCAATTTCACCACACCTGTTAACAACGGTTCTTATATTGTTTGTTTACCTTCTGTGAAGTGCTGACTTTTTGTGAAAAAACGTGGTTTATTATTATATTGATAACAATATCCGAAATAAGTATTTTGAAAACAAATAAAAATAAAGAAATGTTGCGTGTTGATGGGTATTTCTATTATTTAGAAAAAATAGCAAAACAAAGGACATATAATTGGTCGTGTTCCAAAAGAATAGCGTGTAACTGTAAATCTCGATTGGTGACTGAATTAAATGACGGTATCCATTGTGTAATTAAAAGGTCCGGTGTACATACCCATAGCGCTGATGCAATGGAACGTTTTGTTCGCGAAGCTAATATAAAGCTTAAAGAGTTATCTAAAAAAACACGCTTGCCGGCTAGCCAGATAATTAGAAAAACCTTTGTGCTAACACCGAGCGAAAGCCGTGATGCTTTACCTTCTAAATGGCCCAAAAAAGTAAAATAATGCGGACTAGAAAAAAGAAATGAAACATGAAAGAACCAAAAACTGTAGATGATATTGATATGCCACTTAATTTATATGTTCTTGAAGGCGAGCTTTTTGTCTTAGCAGAAAAGTGGGTCGATGATAAATTTTTTATAATATTGGGGACAAAATCTTCATTGAAAATGCTGAGTATCAGTGACTGCTGGGCTGTTGATGGAACTTTCCATATTGTTCCTCGCGTTATGAGGCAACTTTTTTCCATACATGGCAGAGTACATGTCGAAATCGTGCCTCTCGTTTTTTGCTTTATGAGCAAGAAAACGCTGAAGTCATATGTCGCTGTTTTTAACGAGTTGCTGACGATTGCAGGTAACCATGAACTAAATTTATGCCCTCGGCGTATAATTTGCGAGTTCGAAATTGGTATCATATCGGCAATTAAGCAATGTTTTCCAAATACTGATGTGCGCGGCTGTTTGTTCCATTTTGAACACATAATATGGCGAAAGGTTCAGAAGGAGAGGTAATTAAAGCATATTTTATGGTTGTTCATGTGTACTAAGTAATAATATGTTCTTTATGTATAGATTGGCTCAAAAGTTTAGCTTTCGTACCGCCAAAAGAAATACCAAACTACTTTCAAACATTACTTAATAACTGCGATGATGAAAGTGTAAACAAATTACTACTTTGGTTTCATAAAAATTATATTGACATAAATAATAATAAATATAAATATTCTCCCGAGTTTTGGTCAGTGCTTGACCATAATGCATCGGAAACAGAAACGTTTCCTAGAACACAAAACAATATTGAAGCGTGGCATCGCGGCTGAAAGTTATTGTTGCAAGAAGAAACTCGCAATTTTACCATCTTGTGCTAAGTTTGCAAAAGGAACTTATTTTATCGAAAACTCAAATATCAAGAAAGGAAAATGGAGAAAGAGTTAGAAAAAAAGGAAAATAATCAAAAAAAAAAAAAAACAAACAGCTGTGAAGAATTATGAAGAAAAGAAATGAATTAAGTCACACTACATATTTAAAAATAATTGCAAAAAATAGGGTCTGGTACGATATGTCGAAGAAAAAGAAGTGGAAAGTAAAAATGTCGAAAAAAATGTCGAAAAAATATTTGCCGAAAACACAAAAGGTCGAAAAAAAAATTTCTCGAAAAAAATGTCGAATGAAAAAATGTCGAAAAAAATATATAAGATGTAGAAACAATGTAATGAATGATGTGTTAAATTCGCGCGAATTTTTGTTGTTTCTACATCTTATATATTAATGTTGAGTATTATTTTTCTAGTGTTTTGCAATAGCTCTTGTAAGCAAATATAAAACCTGACGGTAAAGTTACAAACACAAACTTTTAAGCTCTTCTCAATATAATTAACAACAACCTCTCAGAAACGAATCTGCGGTTTAAAGATGTCAGAAAAATTTCGATTTTTGGCGACTTTTATAGTCACGTAAATATTTGATGTATCGATACATCGATGTTTCTATAAAAATTGTGAAGTTTTGAACGTTTAAACGTTATTTCCGTTTCTCACTTGTCCAAAAACAAAAGTAAATTGGACCAACATCTTTTCCTTGTTCAAAAATATGCACGTAATTAGAAAAATATACACATATTAGAAAACTTCTAACCAAGTCGAAGCATCGATGTACATATATAGCGAAACAAATGTACATAGACTTCGCATCAAAGACACATCGATTTATTTTTGCCATTGGTGTCTCCAGCATAGTTTAGCTCAATGAGATAACGGTAACTTTCTCGAAATGATCATTACCAAATGGTTAGTGTTATGCTTTTAATAATCACAAATCATAAGTCACTCTCAATCGTAATTTTTACATGTGCAGTTTGTAGCCCGAAAATGTCTGAGAATATTTCTGTTGTTACCTCTAAGAAGGGGAAAAGTTGAATAGGCTTTGTATTGGAAAATGGTTCAAAAGTTCTTGATAAGAGGTAAGGAAGTGATAAATAATTGTATACTGTCATAAAACACGTTGTTAAACCCAAATTTCCGAAGTTTTACATTAAGCATCCAAATTTCGACCTTTTTCATCCATGAAAATAAGCATGAGCAAAGTAACGCATGAAAAAATATTTGAAAAATTTCCCATGTAATGTATTTCGTAAGGCTTTATTTTTCAAAAACATTACTTTTCCTATGACATTGCTGGTGAAAAAGTAATGCATGAATTCCATTATACATAAAAAATTGTATAGGGGATATACATTACTTTATACATTACCAAACATTACCTTTTCCCACTGGGTTTCTGCCATGAGAAGCTTCTCAACAAAAAATTCATTTGCTTTGCAAGTGCCGTTCGGAGTCGGCAAAAAACTGTAGGTCCCGCCAACTTGTGGGAAACACTCAAAAAAGCAACACACCACAAGTTGGAAAGAGAAGCTCGGCTAAAAATCTCGTTAGAGGTTATGATAACCTGTTGGTATATCGCCGCCATTAGTTTTTTTTTTTTTTTAACATATATGTATGTATAATTATGGAATAAATGTTTATTTTGTTACTTCTTGTATGACGAAAATCACAAAACTTGAATAAAGCAGAATTTTTCGAATAAAAGATGCAGAATTTTGTTCAAGCTGAATTTTAGAAGCAGAATTTTAAAAAGCAGAATTTTAAAAAAGCAGAATTTTAAAAAGCAGAATTTACAAAAAGCTGAATTTTGTTCAAGCAGAATTTTTTTGCAATTTACAGAATTTTGTCACACAGAATTTTGTAATACAGAATAACAACACGCTCCCCTTTTACATCTCTAACGATTAAAAGAGTACCTGAATTATCCTTCTTATCTGCTCTGAAGTCATCATCTCTTCCTTTATTATTATTCTTGATAAAATAATTTTATTTTGCAACAAAGTTTTTTAATTCTCACTTGAAGTGAGTGAAAGGAATAATTATAAATATGCAAAAGCAAATAAACTGAGACAAAAAGTTGGTGCATAAGTGAAAGTGAATGAAATAAATAGGCCAAGAATATACAAAAAACAACAGCAAAATTCTAACAAAGTAAGACAATATGAATGCATATGGCTGTAATTGTGTTTGTGCGACAAAACAAAAATGAAGGAGATTTCAACAAAAACAAAAACACGTCACAACACATTTGAGCTAAACATTAGCTGCTTACGTCCAACCTGAATGAGATTATAATTAAAAAAGTTTTCTTATTTTGTTGCATGACATTTGCTGTGGCACAATGAAATGCCAAGTCAATGCCAAGTTGATGAGTTTGTTAAGGAGGAGAGCGAACCACGGCGTAGACTTAGGAGGAAATGATGAAGTTAATAATGTACGCGACTTGCTGTAATTAGCAACAGTAAAGACAACAACAAAAGTAAGGATAACTTTGGTAAGCAAGCGCAGAGAGGAAATGTTACAATCAACAAAAATACCTACAATGCAACACCAAATGAGTTTTCACCAAAAATTATGTGAAAAGTTTCGAGCTTTTATCTGTCACTTCATAAATTTCGCATATAATCAAACGTCTAAATGCTGAAATAACTACGAAACTGTTGTGTTGCAACGGTAACGACTGTCACATAAGGAGAAGCTAACTTGTTTTCTTGTTTTTACTAAGCCGGCTGATCTACATAATGCGATAGTAGGGCCTTGCGGCTGAGTTCCTAACATTGAATTACTTAACTGTAGCAGGTGCGCGAAATGACGAAAGCAATTCTCATTTATGAGCTGCGAGTAAGAAATATTCAAGGTGAGAACTTGTCATTCATTGAAATTAACCTAAAAGTTTGTTTCAAGTCAAGTTGAATTACAGAAGTTCTACGGTAATTTAAATGCACAGCTAAAAATTTGAACCTAAATTTTAAACTTTTTTGGACTACATATATGACCAAACCAAATTTGGATTCAAATTCAATATAGACCAGTTTTCATGAAAATTGGCTAAATGAATCGGGTTTCAATTATAAACAAGAAATGTTTTAACAATTTTTTAAAGATAAAATAAATTTTTTGTCCGTTGGCGGGAATTCGAACCAAGACTCCCCGCATCATGCCCGTCTGCTCTACCACTGAGCTACATCGCATACATAAATGTTGTTGGCAAAATTCAATCTTGAATAAGCTTTCAAAAATAAATTTGAATTTTCAAACCCAAAAGTTTGAATTTTAGACCGAAAAGTTTTAGCTTTCAAACCAAAAATTTTTAAGAATAAAATAAAAAAAATGTGGCAGCTGGCAGGATTCGAACGAAAACGCTCAGGAGTCACAGCCGACTGGTCTATCGCTGAGCTATGATGCACAGCCAGCGGAGTCTTTGGGCTTTAATTCGCTGGACTATGGTCAGATCTGCGTAGAGCTCGTACAGCTCATCGTTAAATTTCCTTCGATACTCGCCGTTGGCATCACGGGAAGGACCATAAATCTTCAGGAGAACTTTTCTCTCAAATACTCCAAGGGCCATCTCATCTTCTCTTGACATTGTCCATGAATCTGAGCCATACATCAGGACAGGTATGATGAGAGACTTATAGAGCGTGATCTTTGTTCTTCGAGAGAGGACTTTACTTCTCAATTGCCTACTCAGTCCAAAGTAGCACTTGTTGGCAAGAGTGATTCTCCGCTGGATTTCTAGACTGATATTATTTTCGGTGTTGATACTGGTTCCCAAATAGACGAAGTCCCTCACAGTTCCAAATTTGTAACTATCAACAGTGACATGGCTGCCAAGGCGCAGGTGCGCCGATTCTTTCTTTGATGACAGCAAATACTTCGTCTTGTCCTCGTTCACGGCAAGACCCACTTTTTCGCTTCCTTATCCATTCCAGAGAAGGCAGCGCTTACGGCGCGGTTGTTAAGGCCAATGATATCAATATCATCGGCATACGCCAGCATTTGCAGGTTGTAAAAGGTTGTACCATTGCGGTTTAGCTCTGCTGCTCGAATTATCTTCTCCAGCATCAGATTGAAGAAATCGCATGAAAGGGAGTCGCCCTGTCTGAAGCCTCGTTTGGTTTCAAATGGCTCAGAGAGGTCCTTCCCTATTCTGACGGAGCTGTTGGTATTGCTCAACGTCATTTGGCAAAGCCGTATAAGCTTTGCAGGGAAGTCAAATTCAGACATGGCGGCATACAGGCAACTCCTTTTTACGCTGTCAAAAGCGTCTTTAAAATCGACAAAGAGATGGTGAGCGTCGATTCTTTTATTATGGGTCTTCTCCAGGATTTGGCGTATCGTGAAAATCTGGTCGATGGTAGACTTACCAGGTCTAAAGCCACACTGATAAGGTCCAATCAGTTTGTCTACGATGGGCTTCAGCCTTTCACACAATACGCTAGAAAGAACCTTATATGCGATATTAAGAAGACTAGTTCCGCGGTAGTTGGTGCGGTTAGCGGGATCGCCTTTCTTGTGGATTGGGCAAAGCACACTTAAATTCCAATCCGGAGGCATGCATTCGTCTGACCATATTCTGCATAAGAGCTGATGCATGCTTTTTACCAGCTCTTCGCCTCCGTGTTTGAACAGCTCGGCGGCCGTCTTTTCCAGGCGCTTTGTTGTTTTTGAGCCGGGATATAGCTATCCTCACTTCATCATAGTCAGGTGATGGGACGACTTTTCCATCGTCAGGGATTGGGGTATCGGGTTCGACGTCTCCCTCGCAATTTAGCAGTGAGGAGAAATGCTCCCTCCATAATTTAAGTACACTTTGTACGTCGGTTACCAGGTCGCCATTATTGTCCTTACAGGAGCTTGCCCCGGTCTTAAAACCTTCCGTTATCCGCCGGATCTTTTCATAGAATTTTCGGGCATCATTCCTGTCAGCCAGCATCTCAAGCTCCTCACACTCACGCCTTTCGGCCTCACTTTTCTTTTTTTCTGAAAAGGCGTCTCTCTTCCTTCTTTGCCTCACGATATTGTTGCCATACACTGCGGGTTGCGCCCGTTCGCAACGTCTCCTTGTAGGCAGCGTCCTTTTTTTTCGAGGCAGTTTTGCATTCCTCATCGTACCAGTTGTTCTTGCGGGCTTGCTGGAACCCTATAGTGGCCTCAGCGGCGGTACGCAATGAGTGAGAGATATGCTTCCATTGCTCGGTTATATCGCTAGGTCGAGGATTGCCCTCTGCTAGCAGGTGTGAGAGTCGAGTTGTGAAATTATCAGCTGTCTGTGTCATGCGCAGCTTCTCGACGTCAAACTTTCCTTCCGTTACTGTACGCACTTTCTTCGTTGCACAGAGGCGTGTGCGTCAATATTGGGACCACGCAGTGTACGCACGTCCAGATCGGTGCAGCTATGCCTGCCGTCAATCCAGACATGATCAATCTGTAGGTATTTGGACGGTTTGAAATATTGTACAAAAAGGTTTGAAAAATTCATTAAAAATTAAGGTTCATTTTTTTAGCCGTGTGAGAAGAGACAACAAAAATTACCCGGATCCTCAGGAAGTTAAATTTGACTGAAGAAGTACCTAAACTCCGAACAATACCGTACCACAACCATACCATAACCATACAATAACTATACCATAACCATACCACGATCATACCACAACCATACCATAACCATACCATAACTATACCATAACCATACCACGATCATACCACAACCATACCACAACCATACCACAACCATACCATAACCATACCATAACTATACCATAACCATACCATAACCATACCATAACCATACCATAACCATACCATAACCATACCATAACCATACCATAACCATACCATAACCATACCATAACCCTACCATAACCATACAATAACTATACCATAACCATACCACGATCATACCACAACCATACCATAACCATACCATAACCATACCATAACCATACCATAACCATACCATAACCATACCATAACCATACCATAACCATACCAAAACCATACCATAACCATACCATAACCATACCATAACCATACCATAACCATACCATAACCATACCACAACCATACCACAACCATACCATAACCATACCATAACTATACCATAACCATACCATAACCATACCATAACCATACCATAACCATACCATAACCATACCATAACCATACAATAACTATACCATAACCATACCACGATCATACCACAACCATACCACAACCATACCACAACCATACCATAACCATACCATAACCATACCATAACCATACCATAACCATACCATAACCATACCATAACCATACCATAACCATACCATAACCATACCATAACCATACCATAACCATACCATAACCATACCATAACCATACCATAACCATACCATAACCATACCATAACCATACCATAACCATACCATAACCATACCATAACCATACCATAACCATACCATAACCATACCATAACCATACCATAACCATACCATAACCATACCATAACCATACCATAACCATACCATAACCATACCATAACCATACCATAACCATACCATAACCATACCATAACCATACCATAACCATACCATAACCATACCATAACCATACCATAACCATACCATAACCATACCATAACCATACCATAACCATACCATAACCATACCATAACCATACCATAACCATACCATAACCATACCATAACCATACCATAACCATACCATAACCATACCATAACCATACCATAACCATACCATAACCATACCATAACCATACCATAACCATACCATAACCATACCATAACCATACCATAACCATACCATAACCATACCATAACCATACCATAACCATACCATAACCATACCATAACCATACCATAACCCTACCATAACCATACCATAACCATACCATAACCATACCATAACCATACCATAACCATACCATAACCATACCATAACCATACCATAACCATACCATAACCATACCATAACCATACCATAACCATACCATAACCATACCATAACCATACCATAACCATACCATAACCATACCATAACCATACCATAACCATACCATAACCATACCATAACCATACCATAACCATACCATAACCATACCATAACCATACCATAACCATACCATAACCATACCATAACCATACCATAACCATACCATAACCATACCATAACCATGCCATCGAAATATGGAAAAGGTTCGATTTGCGCAAATTAACGCTTTAAAATGTACCAAACAATCACAACAATAAATCTAAAATTATAGGAATAATGGTGCAACAATCTACACGGTAACATATGTTTATGCGTTAATGTATGTAACTGTGTCTACACATTTGTATAATATTTGCGAATTTGCAACCATAAATTTACGCCTTCAACACTTTCCAATTCATTTATCGATTAGGTAAATGACAGGAGATGTTTTGATTCATAGATTTGCATTCGAGTGCAAAAACCCCAAATAATAAATAATAACAACACAAAAGCAAGCAGTCAAAACAAAAAAAAAGTAAAACAAAAAAGTTTCAAATAAAAATACAAAAGCATAAATGCATCAAAATAGGGAAAAAGTAAAATCATTCATACAAAATGCTCATAAAAAGTGGCATCCCCTCTGTGCTTGTTAGCAGCTCCACAACTGTGTGCACGTGTAAATGAATGTGTGCATTTGTATGCGTGCAGCTGTGGTTGTCGACAAACGAAGTACTAAAGGCAAACAACAACAATACAAACAACAACGACATGCAATTTTAATTACAAAATGGTAGCAATAATTGCTTTTCATGCTGCATGCACCACCATGTGGCAAAAGCGGAAAACGCCAAAAAAAATATGGCAACAGAAAAAACTAGCAGCATGCGTGCCTGGGTGTGTGTGTATGGAAGTCTGCGCACAAGAAAAGAAGGTGGAGAAATTATAAAAACCAACAATGGCCATAACCAAAGCAACAAGCGGACAAATGTGCTTACTGTCTGTGTTGCGTGTTTGTACTTGTGAGTGTGTGTACCTGTGTCTGTTATGTATGCAGCAAACATACAGCAGGGAAAAGACCGGTGGAAAACCGGAGACAGCACTCGCCCGAAAACACTTCCGCTGACATTTAAATTACCTTCACCAACACTTGATGAACCATCACCGCCATCACCACTAATAATAACACTAACAACAACAAGGAGCGTAAGAGCCAAAAAGGCAATAGAAGTATATGAAGCATAATAAAATCAACAATAACTACTAGGACTACTACAACAACACATACTATCTAGCCAACACCATCTGTAGCAGTGAAAACGAAACTACTAAATGAGTATGTAAGTGTGTATGCCTTGCGGCAACATTGGCAACACTGGCTAACAGCAATATTGTCATGCACATGGTATCAACATTGCTGCGAGTATTTAGCAACAAGATAAAAAATAAAAAAACAGCAAGTTGTCCAAGGCATTGTCGGGTACTAGAAAGCTAAATGATCTACAAAATAATTAATTCGGAATGTGACTAGTTTGACACTAGTCTAGAACTCTTAAACAAAAACAGTAACAACTAAAAATGATGCTAACAGCTGATTGAAAGGGAAATAAATTTCAGTACAGAAAAATATCGAATCACCACTGAACTTGTATAGATTATCTTCATACCGTTGTGAAGAATAGCTATATTTTGAGTATCCAAATCTTAGATTTAGTAATAATAATAAAATAACTAACGCGTTGGCTGCTATTTCTTTGCCCATACAAAAGTTTTATTGCTTGGTTTATACTACAAGCTTCTATATTTTACTGTATTATTGTATGTGAGTGCATATGTTTTTGTACGTATGTATA
>CAXKVI010000004.1:89976259-90003759 GCA_964058755.1 Campiglossa producta | reverse complement strand
TTAGGTATAATTTTTATAATTTTAAATTTCTGCAATTAAATGTTTTGAGCAGAGACTCAGTCAACGGTTTCATCTCCCAGCACAAAGGAGAGCACTAAGCGATTGACATTTTTGTTCTATTTCGCAGTGGTTTCTTCCGTTCTTTGGCAAATGAAAGATTTTTCCAGCCAATAAGCTTCGGAGCTATTACTTTTCTATATAACCATTTTTTTTTGCATTCGCATTACTAATTTCTAAAAACAGAAACTTATTTTGCTACAATAATTGTGAAAATTAATTGATTGTCACACGAGTTTCCTCTAATTTAAATCACCTCAAGAACCAATTACCACACTCCTTTCCCCCTAATACGATTGTTGCATTTTTATTTCCTCCATTTGCTTAGCGATTGCAAAATGTAAATTAAACATTTAATCTGCGCAGCGATTTTGCACAAAGTGCACTTCATTAAAAGCAAACCAAATAGCTTCCGTTGATGTTTCCGCTTCCGGGGGCAAAAGTGACTACATAGTTAGTTACATCGAATAGGAAACAAATGAAACAAACTCATTCCATTTATTATAAAAATGAGAAATGACTTTTACTCCCACTGTAAGTAAATGCATTTAGCTACCATTTATTTGCTCTTTGTGGAGCTGCGAAAATGTGGAAATGGGAAAATATGGCAAGACTTACGGACGCTGTGGGTATTGGCGTTGTTGCCTAACGAGTAACCGCATTTGTCCAGCTGTCTTTTTAATTTTAATCAATTTATCTTAATTTCGTTTGAAGTGCACATTAACCTAATGGAAAGCGGAATAGAAAATAAGAAAGCAGCGCAGAGGGGACGAGAAAACAAATTATCCATGCGGTTGTCTTACAATGACTGGAGGCAAATTGGAGCGATGTTTTTACTTGGAGGCGCCATGTACTGAGTTTGTACTTACGATGTAGTTAGAAAGTGAAGTGGAAAATGCTACAGCAACTTATAAACCAATATTAAAATGTTATCCAAAAGCTCAAACCATTCGTCATGTTCAAACGCTTGATAAGGAGTGAGTAACGTAAGGCGGCAAATAGACAAATCGAGTTCGAATGCGCGGCTAAGGTACAAAATGGACGAAGGATGGACAGAAGTGCTTTACATTTAATTCTTCTAGCTGAGTGAAGCAGTGGACTGAAATTAAAAAAATTAAAAGTCATAAAAAAAATTAAATAAGTACAAAATAATGAAGATAAAAAAATTTAATTAAACAAAAAAAGTAAAATAAAATAAATTGAAATAAAGTTAAACAAATTTTAATAAACTAAACCAAAATTCAAAAAGAAAAATTAACAATAAAATATAAAACAAACTAAATAAAAAAAAAGGAAAAAAATAATAAAAAAATTAAAAATAATAAACAAAAAAATAAAAAAAAAATAAAAAAAGGTAAAGTAAAAAATTTTTTTTTTAAATTAATAAAATAAAATAAAAAGTATAAAAGAGAAATTAAAGAAATAAAATAAAATAAAATGACACAAAATAATCTCTACATATAATAAAATTGTAACAGGTCGATGTCCCCTGTAGGGAAAATCTCTAGTTCAGAGCTAGTTCGCTTCTAGTGCGTTCCGAACCAGTACTAGTTCGCGAACTAACTTTTTTACATGAAATCAACTGGCGAATTTAACATGGCGATGTCCTAGGCTGGAACTAGTACAAAATTCGATAGTTTGGATCTAGTTCGTTTATTGGCAGTATTTCTATAGTTCTAAATATAAATTAAGTACAAAAACTTAAATTCAAATACGAATCCAAATGCCTTTTAATGACTCCTCAAACGCTGGTTTCGAACTAGTGAAAATGTATTCACTAACGTACTAGTTCTTATTGGCCACTTTATATCTAGTTCTGAACCAGAAATTTGTGTCACTAGTGCCTGAGTTCCCTGCAGGGTCTGTACATGGCAGATATCAACCAAAAATTGATTGGGGAAGCATTATTAGGCGAGTAGAATTCAAATCAACCATTTTAAAAATTTTTGTGTGTCTGTCTGTCTGTCTGTCCGTATGTTTGTGGCCGTATCACTCTGAAAGTAATGAATGGAATTGAATGAAACTTTTTTTCGTTGGATTTCTTGACGCTCAACTTAAAATTTAAGATTTTACTTTTTTCGATATCTCAACCAGTTTTGGAGTTATCGCCCAATATGTGGACCATGTCTGTCTGTATGTTTGTGGTCGTAACACTGAATGGAATTGAATCGTTGGATTGCTAGACGCTCAACTTAAAGTTTAAGATATTATTTTTTGCGATATCTCAACGGGTTTTGGGGTTATCGCCCAATATGTGGATCAGGGGTGACCAAAAATGTCTTAGTGCAATACGGGTGTCAAACGAAAGGTGTCAATGAGTGCTATAATATGTGATGTGGTGATTCATTGAAATATCTTAAATGGTTTGGGAGATATCTTGAAATTTCGATAGCTCGACCGGTTTCGGAGGTATCGACGAATATTTCCATAAAAATGTGTTAGTACATTATGGTACCCTTAAGTGCTGAACTCCACTCTTTTTGTTGGATTTTATTCTTTGCTAACCCAGTTGCAAAAAAAAAAAAACAAACAAGACGCATACGAAGCCGCGGGCACCAGCTACTAGAGGAATAAATAAAGACTTGGGCTGCATCATCGATTTTAATAACACCCAAAAAAAATTTTTTTTTAAGCACCCAATACATATACATAAATTAAAATTTTTGTATGTAGGTCTGGGTCAAATTGCTTCCTAAACGGATTGACCCATCATATCTAAATTTGGAATACTAACTTGAGTTTTTTTTTCGTTCGGACGTTTCAATATTTGATACACTTAAAATCGGGAATACTTCTAACTTGGGAAAATAATTTTTTTTCAAATTTTTCTCTTTGGTTGACAAATTTTCGGAAACACCCATATATGACCAAACCAAATTTGGTTTCAAATTAAATCCAGACCAGTTTTCAAGAAAATTGGGTAAATGAATGGGGTTTCAATTTTAAACCAGAAATGTTCTAACAATCAGTCCAGTATGCATTTAAGGATTAGAGAAATTTTTTTTTGTTGGTTGGCTGGGATTCGAACCAAGACTACCCGCATCATGCCCGTCTGCTCCACCACTGAGCTACAGCGCAAATATAAATGTTGTTGGAAAAATTCAATCTTGAATAAGCTTTCAAAAATAAATGAAAACAAAACAAAAATTCTAGACCGAAAAGATTTTAATTTTAAACCGAAAAGTTTTAATTTTAAACCAAAAGGTTTTAGATGTATATTGGAACGATTTTCCGTCATCCCTTGTCAATTTTGGTTTTGTAACAAACCGGTTTCGGCGATCTGCCATCTTCAGTGTTTGATTTCGTTCTGACTTTGTGTCTATCCGTTGTCATGTATTTATAGTCTGGACGCTGTATGCGGTAATGTTAGTACTCGTGTATATGATTCGTGTGTTACGAATGTTTCCGAACAGGCACCTGTAATAAGGGTGGTTTTTCACACTAGTTAATTCGCTTGTCGCTGCTAGGTCAGGTACGTGTGTGTTTAAAGGTTGCTTACTGACGCTCGTTAGTCAGGTAGAAGTCGGTGATTTTCGTCTTTTGATTGGGTTTGTGTGTTCGCTCGTTTATTGTTACTCGTTTGGTTATTGTACCTGCGGTATTGTTTGGTTTTTTGTAAATTAATTTTAGCGGTTCAAATATTGCGTCAGAGATGGTTTTTGTTTGTTCGTTTATTATTCTCCCGTCAAATGTCTTTAGTTTGTAAGGGTCGGCCTTTTCTTTGTATGTGACGTGTTTTGGAGTGCCACACGAATCATATACACGAGTACTAACATTACCGCATACAGCGTCCAGACTATAAATACATGACAACGGATAGACACAAAGTCAGAACGAAATCAAACACTGAAGATGGCAGATCGCCGAAACCGGTTTGTTACAAAACCAAAATTGACAAATGATGACGGAAAATCGTTCCAATATACATCTAGTATCCACCCTGTCGGAAAAACACAAAATCAAATCAACTCAAAAGGTTTTAATTTTAGACCCGAAAGTTTCAATTTTAAATCCAAGAGTTTTAAAAATAAAATAAAATTAAAAAAAAAATGTGGCACTTGGCAGGATTTGAACGGAACCGCTCAGGAGTCACAGCCGACTGCTCTACCGCTGAGCTATGCCGCACATGCAAAATGTAATAACATTAAAAAAATAATAAAAATTTTAGACTGCTTTTTCATTTAGATCTTAAATCGAAACCAAAAAAAAAAATTGAATATCTTTGTAGGTATTTAGAAGGTTTGAAATATCCCATAAAAAAAGCTTTAGACGGGTTTAAAACTTAAGCTAATTTTTTAACCGTCTAAGAAGAAACAGATGAAAATTCAAGTTGACAGAAATTTTTTAAACTCGACAGTAAAATCTGGTAAATCAACTGCCACAGTAGAATCCTCGAATAGAACAACCCTAACCAAAATGTCAAATAAGAACTCAAAGATATATACTTTAGAATATAAAATATAATATCGAAAAAGTGGAATATAAAAATACCAATTTAATTTACAAATAATCGCTAAAACTAAATGTTAAAATGTTAGTAGCCGTAAATCTTCTACAATGAAAACCAAACTTCAATGTCCCCAATCTGCTGATCCAATCAAATTTTGTGTAAGATGAGACGCGTCGGTGTCCTAGCGTAGTTTCTTCGTTGCAGCCAACTCTTATCCATTCCCACGCTCCTCGGGTCAAAATCTGCTGATCTATTATTTGCAGTCTTTCACGCTTTCGAGGTGGTGGATGTGCTGTTTCGCTGAATTTATTTTCATATGAATGTCTTTCAACTTCTTCCAGCATATCGTCGATGTCATCCACGTGTTGCCGCTTACAAGATGAACTTTCCCCCTTTAAAAATGGTGCGATTTCATTAATTTGCGCTTCCTTCAGATCTTAGAGGCGTCTGTATCTTACACGCCGATTCTGGAACCAATATTTTATCTGCTTCTCGCCAACACCTAGTGCATCTGCTAACTTCCTCCTTCGTTGGCTTGAGATGTACTACGTCCTCCCGTATTCCTCCTCCAACATCTTTACTTGTCTCTGGGTGTACACTGTGCGGAATGCAGCTTCGGGTCTCATTGTGAAATTCTTGTTCAAATTCTTCAATTGCAAAGTTTGTTTGCTAATGAATGCTTCAGATATTAGCAGTGTCCTTTTATAGGACATCTGGTAGGTATCTAAAAGGGCAGATATCTAACTGACCAGCGCTTAGTTCGTGTGTGGTCGAATACTCGGGTACCTACCTACCTGCCTAAGTTCTTGTAGATATTTTTACATGCAGGTATGTTTTGTATGTAGGTACCTGCCACCCTTTCATAGAATCCTTACACTCAAAACATGTTGTTTACAAAATTTGTGAGATCGCATTGTTTTTTAAACTTGTTCAAAATGTTCAATACCAACCTTACACACCTACGCCCAAGCGTGTCATTTTTTTTCTCATAGCACAAGGTCGCATTCAGGTACAACAGGATATGGATGTATCTGTACATTTTCAAGTTATTGTTTTTTATTGTTTATTTGGAAAACACATATTTTAATAAAAAAGTATTCCAAGATTAACAGTTACAGAGCGGCAATGTCTCATGATATCGAAGAACACTTTAACGGGTGCGTTTAAGATAAACCTATTTTAAAATTCCATTTCCATTTTTCGGAATAAGGAATGCAAATTTTCAGTAGGTGATTTTCAAAGAAATCTTGAGATGGGGCGTTTTTTAGAAATAGCTATATGGGTGTTTCCATGCTGTCACACTGTTTTAAGTATAAAACCTATAGAAGGCTTTGGTTCAGAATAATTTTTTTTGTCATATGTAGCCTTTGTACTCATCCATCCAACGCTATCTACATTTTTTTGTAGAGATGCCACATTACCACTCAAGAAGGGTTTAAATCTGCCGTTCGGACGTTGAGGTGATATATGATTTCCCTACAATTATGCGAATTGGTTAGTGGTCAGCGACAGGGCCATTAAATCTTTTGGCTCTTACTCGTTCAACTCTGATCTGGGCGCTCAGCTGTCGTCGATCTCTACAGGAGATGGCCCAACAGAACCTCACATGGGTCCCGGGACAAGGAGACATTGTGGGAAATTGTAGGGCAGACGAACGTGCGAGGCAGGTCACGTTCTAAATACCACAATGACATACATTAGAGTAATTCTAAAAACAAAAACAAACAATTTTTTTTTGGTAATTAGTTAGTAATTGACCGCGAGGGTTAAGTTAAGGAGCTCTTTTTTGCAAGGGTTTCTCAATCAATCAATCAATCAATTACGAACTTTTGAGAGGAATACACCCAGAAATCACCCTAATACACATATATAAATTAAAAATTTTGTATGTAGGGGTGGGTCAAGTTGCTTCCTAAACGGATTGACCGACCATATCTAAATTTGGAATACTAATTTGAAGTTTTCCATACAATTATCTCGAGAATTTTTTTTCGTTCGAACGTTCCAGTAGTTGATACGCTTAAATTCGCGAATCTTTCTAACTTGCGGAAAAAATTTTTGCTAACGGAGAGAGCATCAGACACTGTGTTTTGGGGAAACAAATTTGAATGAAATTTAAAAGGTATGTAGGTATGTTTTTTTTACTACAAAGTTTATTTTGCGACCGAACGCTTCAAAAAAACACTTCTTTTGGATTCACTTTACATATGATTTGGAGTAGTTTTCCAGATGTATCTATTATAAGCTGCATAGTACTGACTTATGGCTAGATACTTGTATAAGTAATTTTTTGCCAAACGCTATTGGATCCTTCGTATCCACTTTGCACACTAGATGCACCTTTATTCTTCTCCGTCATTTCCACGCCTAACCTCCCCTCTTTGTATACATGACCCTGAACCCAGGTAAGGTGCAGTATATTCTACTGACCCATGTGCTGTAGAGTCCCGCGGTAGTGCATTACAAGTTTCAAATGATATTGGCACGAAATGTTTTCCTCACAGTTTCGCTGTTGATTACTTGAAAGCCAGGAATTGTATCTTCCTGTGTAGACTCATTATGTATAAAGAGCCCAGCTATTTGTATGATAAACTAGTTTTCCCCAAGTCTCTTCGGATTACCGATATGATTGTGCCAAGGTATAATTACTTGACCTCCGGGCGGCTATTCTTTGTAAATGCTATTCGTATTTGGAACTCTATTCCAGTATCTGTTAGAAGTAGTTTAAATAAAAGCAACTTTAAAAATGTTCTCTATACCCATTTCAGTTAAAATATATTAAAAACCTGTGATCTTGCCTATCTACCACCTTAGAGTTACATACATAGATATATTTTTTATTGTTTTTAAAATTTAATTTGTAATTCCTGGCCTTGGATTCTCTAACTGTGAGTTTTTGAAATGTACGCTTTTTTCCAATATATTTTAAATGGTGAAAAGGTGAAAATTTGTAAACTCACAGTTGGAGAATCCAGGGCCTGCTATAAAGCATCAGTGTATCTTTCATACCCATAACTGCGCCTTAGCCGGGTAGGGCAGCTGACCCAACTAATCCTACGGGAGTAAATATAATCGACTAACGGTGTGATACCACAAAGCCAAATTGAATGCATTGATTTCTGTTGGGTTAATGGATCAGCTGGTTGGCGTTATGAAAGATTAATTCAACTTTAAGTCTTCGATTTAATGATTGTTAATTTTTGTTAGTCCTTGTTCATATATTTGTTTTCCCGCTTATACATATACACATATATTGTTATTATTCTTGTTATTTATTTATCTATTGATTATGTAATTACTATTCTTTTTTCTTCTCTTTTCAAATGTACCTTTTTTATTATAACTGTTGTTGTACTATAAAAGATCTAAGATCTTATTGTACTAATGCCTTGCCAATAAATATGATATGATATGATATAGGTTTGGCCGCAGTAGGCAAGACTGTCCCCTGAACTCTAAGCGTGCAAAGCAAAACGGATTTAATGAGCAAGCGTCTTGGCGGTCATTGGCGTATCAAGTTAGTTTTTTCTCATTTTCGGCTTTGCGGTCACCGTAAGGTTTACAAAAAAAAAAATAAAAAAAATATATAAAATAAAAATAATAAAATAAAAAAATTAAATAATATAAAACAAAATTTAAATAAAAACGTAAAATAAAAATGAAATAAACTGAAATAAAATAAAATAAAATAAAATAAAAAAATTAAATAATATAAAACAAAATTTAAATAAAAACTTAAAATAAAAATGAAATATACTAAAATAAAATAAAATAAAATAAAATAAAATAAAATAAAATAAAATAAAATAAAATAAAATAAAATAAAATAAAATAAAATAAAATAAAATAAAATAAAATAAAATAAAAAAATAAAAATAAAATAAAATAAAATAAAATAAAATAAAATAAAATAAAATAAAATAAAATAAAATAAAATAAAATAAAATAAAATAAAATAAAATAAAATAAAATAAAATAAAATAAAATAAAATAAAATAAAATAAAATAAAATAAAATAAAATAAAATAAAATAAAATAAAATAAAATAAAATAAAATATAATAAAATAAACATAATAATAACATAATAAAAACCCCAAAAAAGAAAATATATTCCAATAAAAAAGATGAAAAAGTATAAAATTGAAAAAAAAAAAAAAAAATATTTAAACCAAACAAATTAAATAGAAAAAGAGTAAAATATAGTCAAGTTAAATTAGATTAAATAAATAACTAACAAGTTCCATTTCCTTTTGACGATTTTTAGGCAAATTTCATCAACATTTCCCACTGTGCAGCGTTGCGTAGCCACATGTGTGCACTTTTCACATTTGGCCTTGCGCTTTAACTCTTCGAACTAACCCACTAAGTGCCAGCGTGGACGCCAGTCCGATGCTACCTTCACGGTGGTGTAAAACAAAAGCAGAGAATGGACAATATCCAAGAAGTAGTCATTGCCTTGACGAAGCAATAAGGATGTCGACATTAACAAGAAGGAAAACAAGAAATCTACTCGAAAATGCGATTTCTTCAAAATACAATCTACCCCAGTTGTTGGAGCCTTTGCTGTGCTTGAAGTGCTAAAATGCTTTTGGTTTGAGGCTGACAATGAAGAGCAAAGGTGATGTTTCATTTTCACATTTCTCATTTATCTCGTTTAGTGCTTTGGGTAAAGATGAATGTTTTGCACTTTGTTTAACTAGAGGCCAACATCATCTTACCTCAACTTCGAACGCTTCATTGGCACAAACAATAAAACTGTGCATGGCCTTGCTGCTTGATGGACGTCCTTAGTTTTAGACATCCGAGTACAAGGGTAGAGCAAGACTATGAATTTATTTGTTGTGAGGTTGAAGGTGTGTTTGAATTGATGTTTAATGTTTTATGCAACACTAAGTAAGCAGGAATGAGCACTTTCGAAATATACAAAAGTAAAATTACTCACTCCTTATTTGGTGTACGCACGCATTGCGAGAAATGGTAACGGAGAATTTGGAATGCGCTTATTAAAGCTTTTAACCAGTCATGCAGCCAACCAGCCAACCATTCAACTTAATAGCATGTAAAGTTTGATCAAACCAACTCACCGTTTGTTGCAAGCGTTGGAATATTCATTATATTTCGCTTTTTCTCATACAAACTTGGTTCGGGTCAAGGGAATTTGAAAAATAGCCAAGGAAAATGATACCCCAGGCTCATTATAATCAAATGAGGATTGATGGCTACACTGGTGATGAGCTGGTTGTGGGCAGGGTTGGTGAAATATGTTAGTGGTAGCTGGCACTGTTCTACATGCAAACCAACACATTCCACGAGAGCGAAAGGGATGTTTTTGACCTAAAGTTTTCCAATTGCTTGTTAAGCGCATTGCTGCAGGCTGAATGGTCAGGCGCCCCTCATACTAGAAAAGTATTTCAAATTAAGCGTTATAATGGTATGTCTTATTATTCATTCATTCACAATTTTTTTCTTTTTCATTGTTCATTATGTTTTGTAATTTGCATTAGAAATGGATGATTATGCGGCAACACGCGTTCATTTTAAAATTTGATTGATTATTGTTTGAATATTTGAATAATTTTGAAGTTGTAATAAATCGTGGTCTGAGATTGCTTTAAGGATGTTAAAGCCTTGGCCTGGTCTGTAAAGCTTTAGTTATATAGGGTATTACATTATTTCAAAGTATAAACGATATTTGTTTAAGGAATCAATTTAACTGGCAAGTAGAAAGGACTGATTTCCTATTTAGGGACTTTTGCAGGATTATTTCGGTGCTTTTTTCCGGGTAATTTCTTGGCTTTGTTTTGGGTAATCTCGTAATTGTTTTCGATACCTTTTCCCTTTTTTGGATATTTTAGGAGTTTTGCGACGGTTTTTATTTTGGAACTTTTCCCATAATTTCTTGTCTTTGTTTTAGGTTATTTCGTGGTTCTATCGAGATTATTTCACATATTTTTTTAGATAGTTTTGGTATTTTCTTCAGGATCATTTTGGAACTGTTTTAGGGTAACTTTGTAATTCTTTTCGGAAATTTTTTGAGATCTTTGGGTTGGCTTCTTTGCAATAATTTCTTCACTTTGTTGTGGGTAAATTGTTTCTGGGAATATTTCGGTATTGTCCTCAGAACCATTTTGGAACTCTTTTCTGTTCATTTCGGGGTCATTTTGTTCGGGATCGTTTTGGGACATTTTCGGGATCGCTGCGAAAATTTTCGGTAAAATTGTTTGGTTTGTTTTCGTGATCATGTCACACATTTTTTTGGGATAATTTTTATATACTCTTCAGGATCATTTTGGAACTGTTTTGGGGTCATTTTTGGATTGTTTACGGCACTTTTTCGGGGTCATTGGGGAACTACTTCGGCATGATTTCTTCACTTTTACTTTTGTAACCTTTTTTGTGCATTTGGGTGTTTTCTTAACACTTATCCTGTATTCAAAAAAAGTAACGTACGTGACATAAGTGGGTCGTTTTTGCCCAATGGACGAATTAATAGACTTTTTATTACTTATTTATTTTATTTCAAGGTTTGAAGTATTTTTTTAATTTATAAATAATAAAATTCAATTAAGGAAGTACAAAAAGGTGTTCTTAGGGTTATTTTGAGCAACTAGTACATATAAACTTACTCCTGTATTCAAAAAAAGTAACGTACGTGACATAAGTGGGTAATTTTTGCCCAATGGACTAATGAATAGTTTTTGATTTTATTTCAAGCTTTCAAGTACTTTTTTAGCTTGAAAATAATAAAATTTTATTAAATAAGTTCAAAAACATCTTACTAGGGCTATTTTGAGCAACTAGTACATATACACTTGCTCCTTTTACTATTGGGAAATTTTGACCCATTTATACAATATACGCAATTATTTCTGCCCAGTCTATCCTGTAGATGAAACATTTAAACAACATTTTTTTTCAAGTACAGTTTGATTAAATAATAAAAGTCGAAAAGTTTCAATAGATTATAGAAAGTCTATAAAAAGATATGCAACTTTCGAAGTCGTTTGGGCAGTTTTGACCCACTTATACAGGATAAGTGTTAAGTATCATTTCAGAATTGTTTTGGATTCATTTCGCCACTATTATCGAGATTATTTTGGGCATTTTTTGGTAATATTGGGAACTTTTTCTTGTTCATTCTTGACTTTGTTTTGGGTAATTTCAGAACTGTTTGTGGTCATTTCTAAACTATTTTCGGCATTCAAAATAATCTTTTTCGGGATCACTACGGAACTTTTTCGGAATAATTTTCGACCGCTTTCGGAACCATCTCGGGACCAAAATTACCAATAAATGTTTTTATTTTAAATGAATAGAAATTATTTTTTATTTCAGTGATGTTTTATCGAAAGGACCCAATGCCACCGGTATACATATGTATATGATCTCAGTTTCCATTGTATCAAATAGAAGAGAATTCTTTCCCATTAAATAGTTCAATTAATTTTCACCTAGGCACCTGCTTTCACTAATCTCCTTGTCTAAATAAGAGATTTTATGCAGTGTCTATAGACAGACCATTTTCCCCTTTTGACATGCTGCTCCTCGAACTAATTAATTCAGCAAATACCTGAAACGATTATATTATTGTTTTTTAAGCGCAAATTGCAATTAAGAAAATTACCTCCAGCACCTGCACAAGCTACACCACACCACTTCAAGCGTACACAAACTTTCATAGATTGTTAACTTAGTTTCTCTTTCTCCTTCTTTGCATTGTCTGACTGCGCAATGCAGCTTTGTTAAAATTTTAATATCCTCTTTTCAAAGTCTTATTGGTGAAACGCTTTGCACGTATAAATTTTTTTTTGCTTGAAACTCTTTGCGCTGCCTCAAATAAGAAATTTGCATAAATCCTTGTACGTCGCCCCCAACTCAACTTGAGTTCAGCTGCTGAAAGGTAAAAGTGAAAATTTAAAACAATTGTCCTTGATGAGCATTGCGCTTTACCCTTTTTCTAGATCTTGATTAGCCATTTCTTTAGCGCTGCGCTTTTTTGTCAACTCTATAGTATTCCATGAGATTTATACCGAAAGTAAAATTTGAGGGCGAAATTCGCCTTGACAGCTGCGCTCGTCTTGCTTTTCTTTTGTATTGCTTTGTTATCGCACAATTTCTTTTGTTTACATTTCTGCTAATCTAAGAGTACCTGAAAGGCCAAGACATTAGTAAATCGCTCGAACTGTTATTTTGAATTTAATTGCACCCGAGACCGAGTAATATTTATAGATTCAAGTAACAGGTAGAGATATAATTTATTTATTTATTTTATTTAATTTTATTTTATTTTAATTTATTTAATTTAATTTAAATTTATTTAATTTTATTTTATTTTATTTTTTGTTTTATTTATTTTATTTTATTTTATTCTGTTTTGTTTAATTAAATTTTATTTAATTAAATTTTTTTTTATTTGATTTTATTTTTTTATGTTTTTTATTTCATTAAATTAGTCATTTTATTTAATTTAATTTCTTTTCATTTCATTTCCTTTCATCTTATTTCATTTTATTTCATTTTTTATTATTTTATTTTATTTTTTAATTTAATTTTTTTAATTTTCTTTTATTTTATTTTATTTTACTTTATTTTATTTTTTTTTTTATTGTACGAACTTTGAAAATTTTGTGGACTTTTTACCAGTCGAATAATTTTAATCAAATTATTCTTTTGAGTTTTTTGGCGAAAATAAGTTGAAAAATGCTACATACAATACCAACTACGATGATTGCAATTTCGATCTTGTTGAAGGTTCTTGTAAAACCGCTTTGTATTGTTGCTTAGAAATTCATCATCATCATTTCATCGCCTTTACTGAGATTAGGAATTTCTAAACCGCAGTGTGTAACCATTACACCAAACACTTCTTAGTGCGCCTGCTGGCATTTGCAACTATATCTTCGGCTATTTTTGTTGTTATTTTTATTAAATAACAATAACTAAATTTTTAATTTTATTTTTTTATTTTTTTTTATTTTATTTTTTTTTATTAGTTTAGTTTATTTTATTTCATTTTCTATTTAAATGAATTTTTATATTTTACTTCTTTTTTTTGCTTTGCCCCGCACTTTTTTTATCTCTCAGTCCTTTTTCGGGTTTATCCTTTGATTGCATTAAAGTCTGTCCTTCCAATAGATATTCGTTTAGTAAAAGAAAACCAGCTTAAGTGAGGAATTAAAATATCTCCAAGTGTTCAATAAGAAGTATTCGAAGTATGGAAAAAGAACAAATAATGGTTTCATCATCGAGCACACGCAACATGAGGACATTCGACCACACCCAATCACCGTTTATCACTTAACCTTCAATTTGCACAACATTTTTTTAGAACAAAATTCTCGCTACTCTCAAAAGATGCCATCGAAGTCTTTTAAGTTTCACTTTACTCAACAATTTGCGCTTGATAAAACTTCGAGTAGTACCGTAGTATTGAATTATTCTTCTTGTTGCATACAAACGTTTGTAACTATTTCCACCTTTCCGTCCTCCTCGAGAAGTTTTCGTTCTTTTGTTTTGACGTTTCTGTTTACTTTTCTCTTGTCTACAATGTGGACTACGTGCTTTTGTCGCCGCATTTGCAGCTACCAAGCGGATTTCCATTGTCCTTCAACTTGAGTGTTAACTCCTTTTTTAGATATTATTTAAGCAGCAAATGGACATTGTCGTCATCTTGAAAACAGATTGAATTGAATTTATTATTTTTTGTTACCTTTTTCCACGCTCTGTTTGGTCCCGCTCCTTATGTGTATACAAATGTACACACATTTTAATACAAAATTAAGGTATAATGAAAATCAACGGAGACAAAGTATTGCCGCTTCCAACAATGAGTTAGTGGGTATGGCGAAATGGAGGAGTGAGCTGCTTTTGACTGGAGAAAGGAACGAAAAGAAATCTGTAAGCCAACAGCTACACTAAGACAACACCAAAAGCATCTGCTCAGAGTCCACCATTTGGCAACAAAGTGGAAAATCCTTTAAAATAACAAAATTTTACGCTTAGTCGAGCAGCCACGCTTTGGTTGATTGCCGGTACCGGTTGTAAGAAAGAAAAAAGCGAGCTCGCATAAAATCACAACATTGTTGTTGTAGTTTTTTATTTCTCAACTTTTGCTTGAAAATTATTCAGCTGTGTGTCAGACAAATGCTTAACCAAACGTTTTTCGTACTTATTAGTTTCTATGTGTACTTTGTCACACTCGACCATGAAGAGGTTTTAAACAGGAAGAAGGCGAACTTGCCAAAGTTTGATCGTAGAAAAATTTAAAGAATTTAAGTAGTTTGTACAAAAGCAGCTAAATTTTATACCAGTGTTACCTCACCGATCAAATAAACAAAATAAAATAAAATGAAAGAAAAAAATGAAAAAAAAAAATATATAAAAAAATAAAATTAAATACGCAGCAAATGAATTAAAATAAAACAACATGAAAAAAATGAAAAAATTTAAGAAATACATAATGAACTAGTAGACCCGGCAGACGTTGTCCTGCCCAAACATTAACTTGTTTGCATTAATAAAATGTGACGCGCCCTCCACATTTCAGCTCCAGCTACTTTTTCCCGTCCACCCCACCTTTATCATTTTCATATGCTTTTCTCTTTTCATATTGATTTTCTAATTGTCCTCCATATCCGTATCCCTTTCTCAATCCCACTCCCAAAAGGACTGCAAATAACTCCCCTTTAAAACTCTTATCAACACCTTTAATTTTAGACCCGTTTTCCACAAAACCCTTCTAGATCCACTTGTGGTCGACGTGTTGATCAATATCTCGAAACCTTTGTCTTATATGGGAAAAATACTAAAACATGTTAAATCACTTTTGATTATCTCTCATTTGATACCCATATCGCACTAACACCATCGAGGGCCCCTCCGGGTTGACATTTTGATCAATATCTCGAAAACGGGGACTAATATTACACAATTTTAAAACACTTATCAATACCTTTCATTTGATGCCCATATTGAACGTACACTTAATAAGGTTACCCTGGTCCACATTTTGAGCGATATATCCAAAACCTTTTCAAATGGCTTTATTTTTTTTTAACGTATAACCATCTCGAGCTGATACAAAATCTACGTTCCAAATTTAATTTTATTATTTCCAGCCATTATCAAAATAGATGCTAGCATAGATGAAGCAAAGTCCAAATGAAAGTTGAAGCCTTGGCCTTTCATTTGATACCAGTTTTATGCTAATAGTTCCAAGTTTTTGCGCAGCCACATTTCGATCGATAACTCTGTTATCGATACATATATTGAAGTATACCAAAGTGGTGGTATTCCCCTTTCGTTTAAAACAAATTTTGTGCGAAAATTTTAAAGTTTACGTGAAACCACATTTTGACCGGTAACTCTGTTATCGATAAATATATCGATATGAATCGAGGTCTGGATGAAATCTGAGGTCTTCGCCTTTCGTTTGATACCAATTTTCTGCGAATATTTTAAAGTTTACCCGAAAACACATTTTTCCCGATTACTTTGTTATCAATAAATATATCGCAACGAACCAAAGTCCAAATGAAAGCTGTGGTCTTCCCCTTTCGTTTGATACCAATTTTGTGCGAATATTCCAAAGTTGACGTAAAGCTACATTTTGATCGATAACTCTGTAATAGATAAATATATCGAAATGAACCAAAGTCCAACTGAAAGCTAAATAAATATAACGAAATTCCATAATGCCTATTACCGACTCTATACCCCTAAGAATTTGTCTGCAAAATTTCGAAAAGATCGCGGCATTGGTTCAGACGATAAAGAACTGCACACATACACAGTTACTCACAAAATTACGTTTTTATATATTGGTATGAAAATCAACAATTCAAAAATATAAAAAAAAAAACAACTTAGCAGTATTACTTAAAAGCTGGGAAAATAAGTCCTTGTCCAGACTCTTACATTAGGATATCAGTGCACAAAATATATGGCCTTCTTTTAAACTTTTTATACTTATCTTTGTTGACCTAAAATGCATTAATATTTAACCCATCCAATATAAAATGCATAGCCACAAAGAAACACCTCAAGGCCGACAAATAAAGCACTTCAAATATTAGTGTTTGTAAGCAAACATGTAAGACTAACTACAAATACATATTATATACACTAAATATATCAATAGCAAATGGAAATCATATTGGGAAATCTGTGGTCAACTTGCATATCTGTACAAACAGAAATGTTTGTGGTTGTATAATACCTGCTAAACGACAAGAAGTAAATATGCAATAAAGAAGAAACAAGCAAGCAATATGCTACTTGCAAACGTGCAACATGCAACCTGCCAATCAAAGTATCTTCACGAAAAGCCTTTACTAAAGCCATAATTGCTAACTTGCAATTGATTGCGGTCATCCACAGAGTTACATTACTATTTTAGGGTGCGTGCTGCCTGTGAGTTCAAGGCATGCCAATATGCTGGCGATTGATTGACTTTAGATGGTCAATGGGCTACGCAGACTGTTAAACAAATACATTTGGTTATACTCAAAGCAAATTTCTATATGGATTCAAGAAGATACAATATAAATAAAGATATCTTAGGGTACTACTTTTGTAACCGCAAAGCGATTGAATATAGGAATTTTGAGGTGGATAGGTATAAAATGAATTCCATGCGCTACGGTTTTAATCAAGGCGAGCTGCGAGAGATGCTCAGTACACGGTCTCTATACGAGCTATTAATGTAGCTCTATTAAATAAGAGCAAACAACGGATTTAAGATTCAAACAGAGACTGGATTTAAGCAGGATACTAATTCCTGAGTCGGAAGCCAGAATTTTAATACCAGATATTATATACTTATTATATTACTTTCGCACTGTAAATAAAATAAAATAAAATAAAATATAATAAAATAAAATAAAATAAAATAAAATAAAATAAAATAAAATAAAATAAAATAAAATAAAATAAAATAAAATAAAATAAAATAAAATAAAATAAAATAAAATAAAATAAAATAAAATAAAATAAAATAAAATAAAATAAAATAAAATAAAATAAAATAAAATAAAATAAAATAAAATAAAACAAAATAAATTAATATAAAGGAAAAAAAAAAAATAAATAAAAATAAAACAAAATAATAAAATAAATAAAATAAAATAAAAAAAAAAATAAAAAAAAAAAACAAAAGTAAAAAAAAAAAATAAATAAAATAAAAAAAAATAAAAGTAAATTAAATTTAATTACATTAAATCAAATTAAATTAAATAATTTGAAATAAAGTAAAACAAAATAAAAAATAAAAAAAAAAAGAATTAAATAAAAAAATTAAAATGAAATAAAATAAAATAAAATCGCATACATTATAACATTTTTACACAAAATAAAGTATATAAAATAAAATAAAACAAAACGAAACAAAATGAAACAAAATAAAATAAAATAAAATAAAATAAAATAAAATAAAATAAAATAAAATAAAATAAAATAAAATAAAATAAAATAAAATAAAATAAAATAAAATAAAATAAAATAAAATAAAATAAAATAAAATAAAATAAAATAAAATAAAATAAAATAAAATAAAATAAAATAAAATAAAATAAAATAAAATAAAATAAAATAAAATAAAATAAAATAAAATAAAATAAAATAAAATAAAATAAAATAAAATAAAATAAAATAAAATAAAATAAAATAAAATAAAATAAAATAAAATAAAATAAAATAAAATAAAATAAAATAAAATAAAATAAAATAAAATAAAATAAAATAAAATAAAATAAAATAAAATAAAATAAAATAAAATAAAATAAAATAAAATAAAATAAAATAAAATAAAATAAAATAAAATAAAATAAAATAAAATAAAATAAAATAAAATAAAATAAAATAAAATAAAATAAAATAAAATAAAATAAAATAAAATAAAATAAAATAAAATAAAATAAAATAAAATAAAATAAAATAAAATAAAATAAAATAAAATAAAATAAAATAAAATAAAATAAAATAAAATAAAATAAAATAAAATAAAATAAAATAAATAAAATAATAAAATAAAATAAAAATAAAATAAAATAAAATAAAATAAAATAAAATAAAATAAAATAAAATAAAATAAAATAAAATAAAATAAAATAAAATAAAATAAAATAAAATAAAATAAAATAAAATAATATAAAATAAAATAAAATAAAATAAAATAAAATAAAATAAAATAAAATAAAATAAAATAAAATAAATAAAATATTAAAATAAAATAAAATAAAATAAAATTCAATTAAATCAAATAAAAAATAATAACTTAAAATAAAGTAAAACAAAAAAAAATAAAAAATAAAAAAAAAGAATTAAATAAAAAAATTAAAAAAATTAAAATAAAATCGCATACATAATTAATTTTTACACAAAATAAAGTATACACACGAACACCTTTTACCTATACTCACACTTAAGCGAACGCTCTTATGAGCTGACTAACGTTTTAGCCAACCCAAATGCCTACACAGAGCCAAAAATGCCTAATAAAATTAATAAGATTGTCTTTATGAACGGTTTTCAGGCTCAGGGGTAGTCAAGACGGCGGAAACGAAAAAAAACCATACGCAAATCTATTTGGTTTAATGAGGAAATTCTTATTGATATTATCAAGTGCAATTTCTTCTTTTTTCTTTGCGATTTCTTTTTATATGTGTTATTAATAAGAAAATCTTCTCGAAATTTCTGTTAAAATATGGAAAAAAAAGCTGAAAGAGAAAAACTTCTTATTTTAAAAAGATGATCTTAGGGTTCCTAACAATAAGATTTGACTTATTAATGTTTTCAAAGGAAAATCTTGCAGAAAACGGACTGATTTCTTAGGGTTCTTAACAAGAAGATGATCTTAGGGTTCCTAACAAGAAGATATGACTTATTAACAGATTTCCGCATATTGTATGTGTTAATAAGACGATCTTAGGGTTCCTAACAAGAAGATTTGACTTATTAATATTTTCAAAGGGAAATCTTGCATCATCATCAGCAGACATCATGTAGAACAATTATACGCTGAGAAGCAGAAGTACCCGATGGCTCGATGGTAAGCACCTGTGTTCAGCATTCAATATGTGGTTTTATTTTTTTTACTTGAAATATTAAAAAGAAGATCTTCTCAATAATATGTGATTTCATTTTGAAAACATTAATAAGTCGAATCTTCTTGTTAGAAACCCTAAGAAATCAGTTCGTTTTCTGCAAGATTTCCCTTTGAAAACATTAATAAGTCAAATCTTATTAACACATACAATTATGCGGAAATCTGTTAATAAGTCAAATCTTCTTGTTAGGAACCCTAAGATCGTCTTATTAACACATACAATTATGCGGAAATCTGTTAATAAGTCATATCTTCTTGTTAGGAACCCTAAGATCATCTTATTAATACTAAGAAACAGCTATGACATGCATATGTGTGTAACTTTGTATTGAAGCGTAATAAAGACGCCATTCAAACAGAAATCAGTACGTTTTTTGCAAGATTTCTCTTTGTAAAGATTAATAAGATTTTCTCTTCAAAAATAAAAAGAACTTCTTCTTGAAGAAAATCTATAGAGATATCATATGATTTTTGTTCTATTTTATTAGGCAGTGTTGGCTATGTGTACAAATGCAAGTAAATCTATTCACAGCATCATAGATTATCCCGTTTCTATGCCCCCAAAGCTTGCTACGGCACGCATATGCAGAAAACTAGCACTTTGCCTTGCTAAATGCACAAACTTTGTTAAAGTTCAAATATAAATTAAAAACTTTTTTGGTGTCTATTTTTTGTTTTTCATCAGTTTTTGGCCATTTCTCTTTTGTTTGCTGCTGCAAAGTGAAAAGTTCCAGCTGCCTTTAAATAGAATACACATTGGAACCCTTAAAAAAGTTAATGTTAACACACCTACTTAGTAGCGACGCCTTTCGTTCTTGCTTCGAGCTCCTTTTGCCGAATGTTCAAAGCTATTATAGTTTGTTTTAAAGCTGTAGGTGCTATTGGTCAGCTTTTCCATGTTGTCGTTGAGTTACTTATTTGTTGGCATTTTCGATGTGGGCCCTATCACACATAAACTGCTGGGCATACTTGTAATTCGGTATAATTAGATATCTTTTGGTATCCTATTTTTTACCGATAACTTGGGCATATTGGAAAAACCATAGAAAGAAAATTCACCAAACTATTTTTTGCATCTTATTCGGGCCCTCTCGATCCCCCGAGCGTCGAGAGAAAAGCCTTCCGACACAATGCTTCTTTGGAATCCAAACCGATCATGAAAAAATCTGTCGTTAGCTGTATCTTTCACACTTCTATCTCTCACGACACACGGATCTTTTTTCAAACCCGGCATCTCCCTTCCTTCTTGCACTAAGTGGATTACAAATATGCGCTGCACCTTACTTGCCACATTTAATACTTTAACACATGTGTCCTTGTCCTACCGATTGTCAACGTTGTTTGTTAAGAACAATGTTTCATTGTAGTTTTTATCAGCTTTGGATATTCAACATGTTTGTGTTTGCATAGAACTTTTTCTTGGTGAATTTTCTCTAAATCGCCTTTAGCTTTAAGCAAATCGACGATGTGCTAGGCACCCGAAGTACCATGGTGAAATGTAAATAATCACGGCTAAGCAGATATCCCCAATTGGGGAACACCATTTCAAGTGTTAACACTGTGAAAAAATTTTAAAATGATTAAGGTTGGTTCGTCGCTATTTTGTTTGGGTGGCAAACCTGTTATACCTCGTAATTAGTAAATCGGGTATTTTTTCCTGTACCAGATGCTTAGGATATGCCTTAAAGGATCAAAAGTTTTAACGCATCCTGATAAATTAAAAATGCCAGTAACTAAAGCTGTCTACGGCAGTTCCGAAGGTTATACATATACCTTTCATGAATAAGCGTCACGATTTCCACTCTTCCCCTGATCCCCAGTACAGCCTGTGTGAATTTAACTTTAGCTCATACCGAAATTCTCGGCACTATCGATTACATATATGGGGGCGATATGCTATATTGGTCCAATCTCATTAATTTTCAACATCGACATTCCACATTCTAAAAGAGCAATAGTTAGAAAATTTCACGTTTCTACCTATCTAATTACAGGAATTATCTGCCAAAATCCGTTTATCGGAACAATCGATAAATGATTTTTATATTATATGTACATATATCCGATATATTATATATATATTTCCGATGAATGATTTTTATATTAGAAAAAGGTGGCCGCATATCAAATTTCAGCCGAATGTCTCAAAAATTGAGGGACAGGTTTGCGTTCAAACATACGGACATACGGACATGGCTAAATCAACTTATCTCGTCATCCTGATCACTTCGGTATACTTATTGATGGGTCCATATCTTCTTCTTCTCATACTTACAAACATCGAACCAAAATTTTAAACTTTGAACTTATTCGATATCTCAATCCATTTCGGAGATATCATCCTAAACATCAATAAAATTTATCTTAACTTTTTTACTTGCACAATTAAATGTTGCTTTACGTTTTAAATTTCATTGTCCTTTTCTCGTGAATACGTTTTTTGAATATAATGAAAGAGGATTCTGTTGTCCTTATAAATATTCAAAGGTAGACATTTGCTGCACGGTCCTTTATATATGGAAACACTGTGTTATGTGTTTTTAGAAGCCTTAATGAAATTTTTTGCGATCTTACTATAAGCTACTAGATACATACAACTTTAATTAAAAATCGGCCGGGTTACCGTAATCCTAGAATAAAAAATCTTCACACACATGTTGTTTAGGCTAAAAGGCGCATCGATGTGAAGTGCATCAAATTTCGAACAAAAACTATTTTTATCCATGCATGTTGGGGTCGCTCTATTGTATGTATGGTATAAACCATACATCAATGTTGGTCCTAAAAATACGTTCATGTCCCTAAACAGCAATAGCACTCACATTTTAATTTGGATTCAGAAATACACTAAAATATTCATCATACGCCACGTAGCACAGGTGAACATTAAATGCGTGGAAATTGTTAAAAGTAATAATTATTTCTTAGTTAATATAGCTATCAACCTTGAAAAAAATATAGGAATGGGACACTTTCAATCACGTCAGTGAAAGTTTTGAATCAAAAGTATTTATTTACCCTCTACTTTTGATTCAGTCTATCTTTCTTTTGTTATAATAATATTTTTGCACAAAATCGCCAATGTCACTACCATCGTGGCTGTGCACAGTGTTTCGACTGTTTTAATTTAGATGGAACAAAGCCATAATGACTAATATTATAAGAAAAGCGATTAACTATTGATTGCGAAAGCGATACATTTTCTGCTTTTAACTAGCGTGAGGCTGTCTAAAATAAAAAAATAAAAATTATTCAAAGTATGTACTAATATACGACTAACTGCTCAATTTTCAGGTCAAAATGATTTACATTTGCAGTTGCAGGCCTTAAACGCTAAAATATGTCTTAATACTAGTAAGGCCTTTCACGAGTGCTCTTTCTACTCAGCCACGCCCCTGCAGCGAAACCTCAAACTAGTCAGAAAAATACTAGTATACAACTAGAATTTTCTGGCTGAACCCATACTAGTCAGGAAATATCCATTTTATACTAATATACAACTAGATTTTTCTGGATGAAATCATACCAGTTAAAAAATTCAAATTCATTCCTTTCGTTTGCTTCTTTATCCTGTTATAATTTGCAGATGCTTTTTCGTGATAGGGTGAATACAAATAGTCGCTGGTTTCTTAAGAATAAACATGATAATAAAGGCAAATGATAAAATAAAGGGTAAGTCTTGAAAATTCTGGTTGAAATCATACTAGTCTATGTTAAAGGCTTTTTGGGCTAGTATGGGACTATTATATTTCATACTACTCCTTTTTGGATTAGTATGGGGACTAGTTCATTTTATGGAAATCATACCAGCCCAGGTGGAACTAGTATGGGACTGGTAAATATTTTGCACATAACAAATTGTATTCTAAAGAAATTCATTTTTTCTATCTAACTCGGTAAGTTCGTACCATTGTGCAGCGCAAGAAAATAATAACAATATTATTGGTTTTTTTTTGCCAGTGACGTAGATAAAAAGTAGGGGTGAGTAAAGAATGACTTGTACAAAGGAAGCGCCATAACATGCTAAAAAGGGCAATGATGTGAAAAACGATAAGAAGTGCTTGTTCAAAAAAAAAAAAAATTGAATTACGCCTCGACGTTGAGGAAAAAAATCAAAACCTGCGCCGAAAGTCCGGCGGAAATAGTTATTAATGTGATGCAGGGGCTACCGAGCTAACTTTGTTGGACCAGCCTAAGAATTTTTTTTACTTATAAGCAAGAACTCTAGGTTTTATCGAAATAAATGATATTTGAACAGTTTCCCTGTAAGAAACTACATCTACTACACCACTGCGCTTTCACAATGCATTTGGTATGGGTACAAAGTTTTCATCAGCATCACCATCGTCATTTGCAAAAACAATTATTCTAGTCTAGAGAGCATTATTGAATTTTTTTCCTACGACTGAATGTTGAAGGCAAACCAAGCATTCCATAGCCTGTAGCTGTTATGTAGACTTGAGCAGTCAGTCAATGTGTTCACAATTTAAACACCTACTCTATACACACTTAAATTATATACATACCTACTTTTATATACACATAAACCGACCGATGTATATAGTCTAATGAGGTGAGTTGGTGCACAAAGCAGGAAAAATCGCTGCGAAAATTAGAAAAATATTGACATTGCATTATGCAGCGACTTTCGATGATTGAAAGACAGTAAACTGTGCGAAGACAAAGACAAAGCGCTTCAAAGAGATTGAGTCAAAAGTTTATATAAGAAAATCGCAATAATCGTAAATTTTTTGTCACAATAGCTGCAGTGAATTGTAAAGAAATGGGCGGAAATGGCTGCAAATGGACAAAAGGTAAATGCGTCTGGTAAGTTGGTAACTGTTTCAAAGCCAATTTAAAGACAGAAAGTAGGAAAATATGCGAACTTGAAATTGCTTTGTTTTCCTTTACGCTCGATTGAGTAAGAATCAAATATTAAACATTTAAGTTTTTGAATAAAGGTTTTGCTATTTTAGAGTTTTTGAGCCACTAGGCGTTGGGTATACGGCGCTTTTTGGGTACATATGCAAGATTAACAAGTTATGAAGTCTAAGTTCGGGTAAACCGAACATTCAATACCCAGCGATAGTTTTCATATGATTTTCGAAATATTTCATTTCCATTACATCAAGTATCCTCCCTATTATGCTAGTATACCTTGTACCAAATTTCATCGTTGTACCGTAATTAGTTTAAAAGTTACGACCGTGAAATTTTCAAATGTGCCTCCCTGAAAAGTGGACGGTGCCACGCCTACTTCTAAAAATTTATCAAAAAATCATAATAAAATGACTAGGGGGTTCATCCTACCCAACTATATCATTTTAACCATTTCCATTACCGAAAAATGTCAATTCAGGTGATTTTCGAAATTTTCGATATCGAAAGTGAGCGATTTTATCCAATTTCATCAGGTATACTCCCAACGATACTAGTATGCTTTGTGCCAAATTTCATTATTCTATGGTAATCAGTTTAAAATTTTCAAAAATGCCTTCCTTAAAAGTGGGCTGTGCCACGCCCACCTTAAAAAATTTATGGAAAAATCATAAGAGAATGACCAGGTGAGCCCCTACAAAATTATATTATTTTAGCCATTTCAGAAAGTAACCTGTATACAAAATTTCATACAAATATCTCAACTTTTACTCAGGTTATCGTGTACACGGACTGACGGACAGACGGACGGACGGACATGCTTTAATGAACCTTTTTTTTTTCAACCTAAGAACTTTCGTATATGGAACTCTACATATATCTATCTCGGTTATTTTGTGCCGATACGTAGTACCGTTATGTGGAAAAAATTATAATACGCTGGTACTAGTACTAGTATGCTGGGTACAAAAATGTTCAAGGATTGGTTTAGGGAATGTACAAAGCTGTCATCCAGTTCCATCTAAAATATGCACCCACTATACATATAACTAAAAAAAAAAACTAAAGGACATCACTTTTTGATCTATCCAGAAAAAATTACATCTTATGTAGATATTTTGTTCTTGTAAGTGCAAGATGTAAGTGGTAGAAGTTAATGGAAGAGAGTTGTATTTCGTGAGTACTGAGTAGTGAGCAATTTTCGCTGTGCTTGTGTTTGTGTGTATATTCAAGTGCTTTGCCGGTGCTTGGTTATTACAAAAACAAAATACCCATCTTTTACCTATGAATGATACACAAAACTCGTGATAATGGACATTAATTTTGTTGAAATTAACACATTCGGCTGAAGTGCCGGAAACCCCTCAATTATTTTATTGAAGGATAAAAGATCGGCAGGATTGGCTTCGCCATGAACTCCGGCCATGGAATTCCCGCATTTAATTTTTCAAGAGTATTTTATGTGTGATCATATTGTCGCCATTTTGAAATCATTTTGGGGTGATGGTGAGGTAATTTTTTGATCATTTTGGGATCATTTTGCGGTCTTTTTGTGATCATTTTGAAGTTAGTTTCGGATCATTTTTGGGTAATTTTGGGGTCTTATTGCCATCATTTTTGGGTAAATTTGGGGTAATTAAGGGATCATTTTGAAGTAATTTTTGAATTTTTTTCGGACCATATAAGGGTCAATTCGGGATCATTTTTGGATCATATTGGGATAATTTTGTGGGTATTTTGAGGTCATATTCGGATCAATTTGAGGTAATATTAAGATAATTTTTTTGTCATTTTTTACGTTTTTGGGGTCATATTGGGGCAATTTTTGGGTCAATTTGGGTTTGGGATCATTTTGAGGTTTAATGTGGGGTCATATTAGGGTCAATTGGGATCGTTCTGGATCATATAGGGATCATTTCGGAGTCATTTTGCATTATCTTCGCAATTTCTATAAAGCAGATACGCCTAATAGTAATAATTGATTAAAATTATGTGCGGCTACACATCCCTTTTTTATTTTATTTTAATTTTATTGTGCTTTTTTTTTAATTTGTTGTATTTTCTTTGTTTTTTCTTTAACTTTTTATTTAATTTTTTTTTTTTAATTGAACTAAATTTTTTTATTTAGCTACTTTAGTTTTATTTATTTCCTGTTTTATTTTTTTTATTCATCAAACCAGTCCCTTTGAAAGTTTTTGTATATCCGCATTCTCATTATTTGATTAAGTCACACCTTATTAGGTTCTTTATCTTATCTACTTCGCTCATTAAAAATAATTCCTATTCAATTATTAGTTTTTCTTAGAAAATGAATATAAAAAAAAAATCAGAAAATTACAACACGAAAATGGAAAGAAAACGTACCATCAAAGGAAAGAAGACCAAACTATTGCCTCGATTGAGCTCACAGAAAATTAGTGTCAATTAGTGATTGACCATTGGCAGAAGGCGAACCGCACGAAGCCAAGCGTTGTATGTCACCAACGATGCCTTCAACTCATTTTTTTTCTCACTTTTCCCATCACCTAAGGCGGCTGAAGTCAAGGGCTGATGAAGAAGAATGCAAAAAGCAAACTGTAGTTAGTTTTTTCGAGCAGGCAACGTCAGATAAAACGGATTTAAGCCGCTTAATATAGCCAATAAGGTTAAACATTGCAGTTCGGACGTTGTGCACACATTTCTCATTGCACAGATTTTGCGCTTCCTTTTCACAATAAAAAAAAAAAACTATATAAATAGTAGCGGAAAAAGAGATTGAAGAAAGTTGGTCGAAGGACGCGTGCGCACGCCCAAGTCGAAAAGGAAGTAATTTGCAATTTAATTACGTCGAAATGGGCAATAGAAACGAAATTAATTGTCCACGAAATGCAATTATGCCATGGTCGGCAAGGCGAGCCCAATGCTACATGGACAAACACTGCGTTGTAAAAATATATGATTATATGCACTTTTTGCATATTTATTATGTAATTCGTAAATGGGAAGTTCCATGTCCACAACGACGAGTGTAA
>CAXKVI010000004.1:89923759-89968759 GCA_964058755.1 Campiglossa producta | reverse complement strand
CCAATGCATCAAAACACAAATATGTAACTCAGTATGTGCGGCTACATACCCGTGGGCACGCATGCATTCATTCATCTACTCCCATGTTTCACACACTCTCTTCTGCCACACAGTACGCACACGTCTGCATAAATGCATTTGTAATAAAATAAAATTGCTTTGAAATTCTCTATGTGAATGTGGGAAAGTGGACTAGCTAACAGGCCATATGGCTAAGTTTGGTTTCATTTGGAAGCTTTTGTGGTCGTCAAAAATGCTCTGTCACGCAGTAATCGTGCAGCAATTCCAACATGCGTTATGTTTGTAAATAGTAATAGATTGCATTTGTATTTGCGTAAGCATATGGCTATGCTGTGTGGCTTTTATTCGTAATTTTCCAACACATTGCAATAATATTTCCATGAACCCAGTTAGCGTAAAACAGACAATGGGAAGGCAAATGCGAGATAACGGTATCGGTATCGGGGAATGAGCTCTTTTTTAGCGGGATTTTTCAGTTTTCCACATGTCTGCGGAATCTTATAACCTTAAACGAGCTAAACTTGTATATTTGTATATCCGGACCATCTCCGGAACCGCCTGACCGATTTAGATAAAATTTTGAATATAGTTAGCTGGATTAATTCGAAGACTATCCACTTGGGGGTTGCCACCTGGGGCGGTTTACAGGGTTGCCACCTAACTCGATTTTTTTTTTAATTTTGTAGCAAGATATGCCAATATGGGTATCAAATGAAAGGTATTTTCGGCGAGGTACCAACTAAAATATTTTCAAGTAGGGTTGCCACCTAGGGTTGCCACCTTACCGAAGTATATTTGTATATCCGGTACTATCTCGGGAACAGCTTCACCGATTTTGATGAAATTTGGCATATAGGTAGTATGGTTGATTCTAAGACTATCCACTTGGGGTTGCCACTTGAGGGATGTACAGGGTAGCCACCTATCTATTTTTTTTTTAAGTTATGAAGTGATATATGCCAATATGGTTATCATATGAAAAGTATTCTCGTCGACATACCAACTAAAATATTTTTTTTTGTGTTGCCGCCCAGGGTTACCAATTACCATTTACCATATTGTATTTGTATTGTATATTTTAGGGATCATTTACGGGTCAGTTTGGAATAATTTTGGGGCTATTTTGAGACCATTTTGGGTTCAATTTGGATTATTTTGCGAACATTAGAAGGTCTTTTTGCGGTCGTTTTGGGTCTGTTGTGATATTATTTTAAGGTCTTTTTTGGATAATTTTTTGGGATAAATTTGGGGTAATTTTTGGTATATTTGAAAGTTTAATTGGGTTAATTTTGGAATCATTTTTGGAGTATTTTGGGATCATTTTAGGGTCGTTTTGGGTTCAATTTCGGATCATTTTGGGAACATTTAAGTGTCCCTTTGGGGTCGTTTTGGGATCATTTTAGGATTATTTTGGGTTTATTTTAGGGTCATTTTGGGATCATTTTTGGTAAGTAAAGTTAGCGTTAAATTGATAGCACTGAGCAGGCTCAGTCACCCAGGTACTGCTTTATAAAACAAAATTTTCATTGGGCAACTCTGCCAATAGCAATCCTATAAACCCACTAATAGGTATTTAGATATTTTTCGTAAGCTAACAGATTTATTTATAGTTATTGATAAATATGTATAAAAATGCTTACAATAAATTGATATAAAACAAGTTATTAAATTTCACGTCTGTTGATTATCGAGGTCTGATTCAAGATGAAAATTATCGTGGCCAAACCGGAAGAATGAAACGTCAAAGCAAAAAAGGAAAAAATATGATATGTTGACATTTGTATATTCACGGTGTTGCCACTGCGCATGTTTGGCACTAGGAGTGGCCACAGGTATATCGAGCCCTAACAGCTATTTTACCGCCGAATTATGTAATTTTCTCTCATCTCAAGTCAGAAAATGTAAGATTTATCGTTTAAGATTTGTAATTGAACAACATGGAAATCGGGGGATATTATGTTTTGACTTGGCAGCCCTGATCGTAGCTTCGAAAGACGGTACATAATTCATCCTTTGGTCTCTTAAGTTTAAAATTAGCTTTGCATTTAGAGCGAAAAGTACTAACAGTGTTAGAGAGGATGAAGGAGAAAACTCTTACATAGTTATATTCATCGTCTTCTAAGGCATCCTTAAACAAACCTGGAGCACATCAATCTTTCCATGGAAATAAAGTTGGGTTAAGGGCATGGGTCGGCATTTCATCACACAATTGTGCACTCTAAAAGCAGATTGTACTTCAAGTACGCGTTTACCAATTATGATTTTCTCTTCTGTGCTCTGTTGATGCTCATGTCGTGCTATGTTAGTATGACTTCTGGTTTAATAGCTTCAACATACTCATCCTACATAGCTTCCACCTGATGGTGTATTGGGTTAAAATTCATACTTGTCACTGTATTAATGTTCAAAGGTGTATGTACATATATATGTATACGCATATATATTATGTTGGCTTATGTTACGTTTGTTGCACACAATGTTTACAAGTGCGCAATTACAATTACATTAGGTCCTGCCTACAGCCGAGCAACAGCAAAAGAGCACTAAAGTACACAGCGGGTGTGCAAGTACGCACTGTTGATGAGGTTGCGTAAATGAGTGAGCATTTTGCTTGTCGTTTCATCATTTTCGGACAGACATGCATAAATACTTGCATGAATCTAGTGAGCACGTACGTACCAACAAACAGATTTCATAATAACGAATGTATAAGTCAAGCTAAGGCATCCATCAAATAATTTCGGCACCCGAAAATTGCCATTTTCATGAATATGTAGTTCAATCTCTGAAAATTGTGCCAGAAGCATGAATATGCTGCACTCAAAAACAGACATCATGGCGTATACGTAACATTTTTGATACAAATTCGTGTGTATGGCACAACGAAAATTTTAAAAAATTTAGATATTAAATTTTTAAACATTTTTGTTGCGCCAAAAACATGAATGTGATACAGATGCATGCTTCTGGCGCAAAGAAAATTTTTATAAAATTACTTTGGAATATTAACGTAAAAACTATATCAGTTGAAAGAGTATAATGAGAACATAACTTGCAAAAACATCTTTATGTCAAAAACTAAAATTTCAAATATTGCGAGGACAAACAATTTTCAAGTACGATTTTCCAAAATTTTAATTTTGGCACATTCATGATTCTGGCAAGGGAGCGACGATGAACTTATATCCTTTCTCTTTGCCTTTAAAAGGCATTTTGCGTTTCCCCACTCCCTTAGTCTGGCTTTATGTCGCAATGTCTCCTTTGGGATATGAGGCATTTCTTTAGTTATTTCATTTCAGACAATTTACCGAAACCCATAATACCTAACAGCACAGAACTTAATATTACAAATGTTATTCTTAAAATTTATTGCTTTATTACAGAACTATTCCCCTTTAAATTAGAACTGCATTTGAGATAATATTGTGTAGTGCGCTCAGTGACTATGCCTTAAGGACACTGGTTTATGTCACCGATGAGGTAAAATTGTAGCTTCCCAAAACATGTTTAAGAAAACAGGGTCATAAAAACCCCCTCGGCAGAAACCACGGGGTCGATATAGTGCCAAGTTTATACTAAATCAAACACTTGAATTTAAGTTTTTCGTTTTTTTTTTTTTTTTTTTGTATATTCTGTGTCCGGTTTAAATGAGTATTAATTCATTTATATATCGTCGCTCGCTTGACAGAGGCATAAATATACCAATTTTCCAAATTTTAGTTAATATTAATTTCCAAAGTACAAGGAACAACTAAATTTTTTAATTTTTTTAAATTTTCGTGTTGCCAGAAACATGAATGTTTAGCAAAATTGTTACGTTAATGCCATGGTGTCATGAAACACATTCATGTTTCTGGCAAAACTAAATGTTACAAATTTTTTTGTTACGCCAGAAATATGAATAAGAATATTACCTGCCAAAAACATTAAATACGCAGCGGTAGTTTTCATATGATTTTCGAGTTATTTCATTTCGGAAGTGGGCATGGTTGGGAAGCGATTTCGTCCAATCACATCAGGTATACTCCCTATTATGCTAGTATACCTTGTACCAATTTCATCGTTCTACTGTAATTAGTTTAACAGTTACGACCAGTCGAATTTTCAAAAATGCCTCCCTTCAAAGTGGGCGGTGCCACGCCTACTTTTAAAAATTTATCAAAAAATCATAATAGAATGACTAGGTGATTTAAAAAGTTTTCGATATCGAAAGTGGGCATGGTTGGAAGGCGATTGTATTCAATTTCATCAGGTATACTCCCAACGATACTAGGATGCTTTGTGCCAAATTTCATCGTTCTATCGCCAAATTTCATCGTTCTACTATCAGTTTAAAAATTACGACCAAAATAATTTTCAAAAATGTCTTCCTTAAAGGCGTGTAATGCCGCTTTTATGCAGCATCACATTGTTATTAAACCCACACGCCTCACACGGGTATCGAACCCACACACCTTACCACCACCCACGCACGCTCAAAGCTAAAAGGCAGAGTGCCAGCACTAAGCAAGCGGCTTTGCTTGTTTTCACTCGCGCACCAACTTGCGACCATTGCATGAAATTCTCGATCGCTTTATATTTACTTCGGCTTAAGTAAATTCTTCGCGCTTCACTGTTCGTCGAAAGCGCGGTTATGGTAAGTGTAGACAAACGTCACGAAGTCATTTTGTGAGAAGCTGCCTACCTTACCCTGCACAACCCACCGCTCTCGATTCTTTTGGTAGTGTCTACTGAGTGCGGAGAAGTGATCTTTGGATCATTGCCCCGTCCACAAGGAAACTGGTGAGTCCCTTGGGATCACCAACATCCATCCACCGGTCATCGGTAATCTGGCACCGATCCACCGGCATTCACCAGTCGGTCCACCGGTCATCGGTAACCTGACACCGATCCACCGGCATCCACTAATTGGTCCACCGGTCATCGGTAACCTAGCACCGATCCACCGGCATTCACCAATTGGTCCACCGATATCCACCGGTCATCGGTAACCTGGCTCCGATCCACCAGCATTCACCAATTAATCCACCGATATTCACCGGCATCAACCAACCGTTCCACCGACATCCACCGGTCATAAGGTAACTTGACACCGATCCTCCGGCATTCACCAATCGTTACACCGACATCCACCAACCGTTCCACGGACATCCACCGGGCTTAAGGTAACTTAGAACCGATCCACCGGAATTCACCAATCGTTACACCGACATCCACCGGCACCAACCAACCGTTCCACCGACATCCACCAGCCGTTTTGCCGGCATTCGCCAACTCCCTACTCACCTTGCCTGACTAGACATACCTTTAGGTGTGTGTGTGTGTCCGACTACAATATCACCTCTAAATCACTGTGTTCTTATTAGTAAAGGAAGTGGGACCTCTACTTGATCCTCGACAGGCTAAGCCTTACCCCAGCCTACGACAACACCCACCTCACAGGCGGTGCCACGCCCACTTTAAAAAATATATGGAAAAAATATAAGAGAATGACCAGGGGGATACACCTATGAAATTATATCATTTTGGCCATTTAATATATGAATTTATGTGATTTTCGAAATTTTCGATATCGAAAAAGGGGGCGTGGTTATCATCCGATTTCGCCCATTTTCAATAGCAACCTACCTTGGTCAGAAAGTAACCTGTATACAAAATTTCATGCAAATATCTCAATTTTTGCTCAAGTTATCGTGTACACGGACAAGCGGACGGACGGACACACACACGGACAAATCTCGATTATTTTGTGCCGTTACGTGGTACCGTTATGTGGACAAAATTATAATACCCTTGTACTAGTACTAGTATGCTGGCTATAATAATAAAATTTGAAATTTTTCGAGAGGAATTAACTTTCAAATATGATTTCTCAAAATTGTAATTTTGGCATTTTCATACTTCTGACAAGCGAGCGACGATATTTACCTACTCGAAAAAGTAGTTCGTCAAATACTGTCTAACAATAAAAGTTTCTGTGTCAAATTAGGATTCGTCATTGCGATGCATTCTATAAAACCGGCAAGGACAAACAAGATACCCTCATCAGAGTTGGCTTCCTTTTTTTTTAATTTTTCGTTTGCTTACCTGACTTCTTAATTCAAAGAGATACACCGAACTTCCGTGTGATTACCGGAAAACCAAATTCGAAAATTGTAACATACATACCTACAAAAACAAAAAGAAGCTTATTTATATACTTGTTAATCAATTTGCAGCAGAGCATTACAAAAAACCAATATCACTGGTAGAACGAAACAAGAAAAAAAAACGAAAGGAAATCAAGAAAAAAGCGTGCAGCAATTTACCTGCAGGAAGTCAGAAAAAACAAATCAACAATCAACTGTTTGTCAATATTTGCTGACTGCAAACAAAACCAAATAATGAAAATTGACAAAAAGAATAGGTAGGTACAATGAGGGTGGGTGAAAAAAAAAAAGATTCAACAAAGACTCAAACATATGCAGAGTGGGGTAGAGGTGCTGACCGCATGAATATGACTGTAGACTCTACAATGTAGAGCATAGGTCGGCAGATTTGTAAATGCAGGTGCGTAAGTGAGAACGCTTGATGTTGCGCTGTGTTGGTGCGAACCAATTCAGTTGCGCGTCATTCACTTGACTGATATATATTATTTTTTTTTATTTTTAATTTAATTCTTCTATACTCATGTGCAGTATCCCTTTATTATTACCTAAAAATACCTTTTTTTAAAATTATTATTTATAATATACATACATACACAGACACGATGCGCTCTTTGTTTATCAAATGATTTAGTCGTCGCTGAGCAAGTGGCGAAACCACATTGCGTGTGGGTGTCGCTGGTTTGCTCAGCGAATGTTAAAAATATATTATGCGTACATATACATAAAATTTTATGTTTTAGAAAATAAAATGAAAAAAAAGTATATCTATTTTAGTTAAGTTGACCTGAGTAGTAAGAATTAAGGGGGGGATATGTATATTTTATCAATGAATTTAAAAAAAAAAGTTATGTATATGTACGTATTTTTAGGTAATAATTAAGGGATACTGCACATGAGTATAGAAGAATTAAATTAAAAAATAAAATAAAATAAAATATATCAGTCAAGTGAATGACGCGCAACTCAATTGGTTCGCACCAACACAGCGCAACATCAAGCGTTCTCACTTACAAATCTGCCGACCTATGTTGTAGAGCAATACGCGCTCCACCCTATTAATCTGAGAAGAGCGTAAAAATCCACATCCTACATAGAGACATTAGTTAACCTTTTCATGGGTTGAGCTATTTACGAAAAAGAAAAAAAAAATCAAAAATACTAAACCAAATCAAAAATATCAAACAACTGTATACAAAAGTTAAATAAGCGCAAATAAATCAATGAGTTCATCTGTTAAGGAGAAAAAAACTTAAATTTGTGGGACGGGCAAAACACCTTGTCTTCTGGTTCACACACCCTCACGCACACACTTAAACCTAAACAAACATAAATGAGCTCAACCGATAAATGAATGACGTTTGCTTGTCGAGTTGATTGTTTGGTTTGTCGGTTCACTGCTTGCTTGGCGGTTGTCTGCATTGGTTAGCCGGTTGGTCAGCTGGTTGACTGATCGGTTCGGATTTTGCTTGGCATTGTGCAGCCGACTGCTCGACATATGTATGTATGGTCACTTTGGTTAGGCGTTGGGTTATATTTGGCTTTCTACTTTGTAGCTTAGCAAATAAAGCGCCTGCCAATATACGGAAATAAAAAAGAGAAGTACAAAGAAAAAAAAACTAGGCCAACAAAGCTTGTCTATTGTTTGCTTATATTACACATGAGATTTTAGCACTTTAATCCTTTTGCAGTTGTAAGTCACTTTCGTTTTTAAAACTAGCACTTTCCAGTTTCTGTTTGTTTGTGTAGCTAAAAAAAAGTGTTAAATCCTTTCTTTAACCGAAAATTATGTTTGCTGGTTATGCTCTTTGTTGCTAGGGCCGGCTAGTATGTTCTAATGAAAACTAATCTTGGCTTGCGTCATTTATTGACGCTTAACCGCCTAGGCGATTTTGGCCGTTTCGTATCAAAGCACGCCAGTCATTCCCTTTAAGCGATAACTGCCGCCAATTGGAAACCTCAAGGGAGTTCAAGTCATCCTCCACTTGTTGTTTCCATCTCAGTCGAGGCCTCCCCCTTCCTCTGCTGCCGAATTCGGGTGTCGATAGGAAAACCTTCTGTGCTGGAGCTTCTTTGTTCATCCGCATAACATGACCTGATTGCATTAGCCAGAGGAGCCTTGGGCTTTAATTCGCTGAGATATGGCCAGGTCTGCGTCTAGCTCGTACAGCTCATCTTTAAATTTCCTTCGATACTCGTCGCGGGCCATCGCGGGTATCTTCCGGAGAATTTTCTCTCAAATACTCCAAGGGCCATCTCATCTTCTCTTGACACAGTCCATGATTCCGGGCCTTACATCAATACTGGTATGATGAGAGACTTATGGAGCGTGATCTTTGTTTGCCTACTTAGCCCACAGTAACACTTGTTGGCTAGAGTGACTCTCCGTTGGATTACTAGACTGATAATATTTTCAGTGTTAATGCTGGTTCCCAAATAGACGAAGTCCCTCACCGTATCGTACGTCGGTTACAAACTCGCCATTATTGTTCTTACAGGAACTTGCCCCGGTCTTAAAACTTTCCGTCATCCGCCGGATCTTTTCATAGAATTTTTAGGCATCATTCCTGTCAGCCAGCATCTCAAGCTGCTCACACTCACGCCTTTCGGCGTCACGTTTTTTTCTGAAAAGGCGTCTCTCTTCCTTCTTTGCCTCACGATAGCGTTGCAATTCAGTGCGGGCTCCGCCCGTTCGCAACGTCTCCCTTTTTGCAGCGTCCTTTTTGTCCGAGGCAGTGCTGCATTCCTCATTGTACCAGTTGTTCTTGCGGGCTCGCTGAAACCCTATAGTAGCCTCAGCGGCGGTACGTAATGAGTGAGAGATATGCTTCCATCGTTCGGTTACATCGCTAGCTCGATAATAGCTCTCCGACAACAGGTGTGAGAGTCGAGTGGAAAAATTATCAGCTGTCTGACCCCAGTATCAAATTCCTAAGTGGAAATTTAGCTACATATAGCTGAATGATGGCATCGAAAAAAATTTACAAGATCCGAGAAAAATGTGTTTAGTAACCCGTATCATATATTTTGACGATTTATTTCATTTAGTTTCCATTCTAATATTTTTCTATTAGAAATTTCATCCATACGTAGCGTTCATAATATTTATTACAATGCACAGCAGCCGGCTGGGTATTGGACCAAATCAACTTTTTTAAGTTTTTCGAAGTTAGCCTCCAAAACTAAGTTACGGGCTTTCGAAGTTCGAAGTTGGACCCTTCGAAAATTTGGTTTTCTAATTGCTTTGTTTAAGAAATTAAAAAAATACTCTTTCAAATAAAAAGAAAGTGCACCAATCAAGTAAGAGGAGCAAGAAGGCCACGCCCACATTTAACTTTTTTCAATTTTTTCACATTCTGTTCGTAAAAAACATGTACGTTTTTGGTTCAGTGTATAAAACGAGCCAGAAATACTTTTTTTTAATTCTCGGCCTCTGCTCCACATAGTGTGTTCCCTTCTTGCAACAAAAACGAACAGATTGGAAACACGAATAGAGACTTTACAAATATAGCGATGCCAGCGAAACCTAGCAGAAGAGCTTACTCTATGTTGAAAACTTGTCGAAAATCCCTTCAGTAGATTGTTTGTTAGAGAATTTTTCTCACAAAAACTCCCTCCAATCTTATATATCGACGGCTGAGTGGAAGATCACCTATTTCAAAACATTGTTCAAAAACGCTCAATCGCAGAATTTATTTGCACAACGCTACAGCTCAAAATGTTGATTGCATTAAGGCCCTATTTCAAAATTAGAGGGTTTTTTGCTCAAGAATTTAAATACCTCCCTGGGTCCACAAAAACTAATTTTCAAAAACATTTAATCACTCTAGTGACCTCTTATCATAGTAAAGCTGACACAAAAGTTTTCCTCATGTATTTTTATCTTAAAAATTTACCCATTTTTGGCGGTACAGCTGCCAATCGTACAAATCATTCCTTAGCTGCCTTGTACGAAATTAGTTCATTACAGCTGTGCTTCACTTTTACTTATTTTACCCCTTTATTGTTTTATTTTTTGTAGGTTGTGCTTTATCCATTTCTTCATGTATCCCAACACACAAATATTGATATGGTAGCGCGGTGGTAAATTGTTTGACATTTAACTAGCGCAGCACTGTGACATTTTGTCAGGTAGGCCGAAAACAGAAATCTCTAACTTTTTTACAAACAACTTTTTCAGAGTTGTTTTGACAGTTCTTTGTTATTTCCTTTGTGTTTGTAGCTTTCAGTTCACCGGTCCACCATCAATTGTTTGCAATAATCACTGCCCATCCTTTGTAGGCACCCTGTACAACTAAACAAAAAAATAGAAGGAGATAGTTCGTTAGCGTTGTTTATTGTTTTTTCTATATAAATATGTAGGTATGTTATTGTTGCGACTGCTTTTAGTTTGTTATTACTATTTTGATTTTTTGCGGCTATTGAATGTTTTTTAAAGCACAGATACGTTAAACTACGCATATGGGGACATTCCGTGTCTATTTCATCACTTTCTTTCGAGCATTTTAAATATGCCTTTTAAGCTCAGTCAACATTGAAAAGCGGTTTTCCAAGGCATTCGAAACTTAAGTTTTCTGCAATTTCTCTAATTTGTTGCCAGTGAAAAATATGCAAGCTGCAAGTTTTAAACGCTCTTAAATCATATTTAGTATTAGCTGACCCGGCAACGTTGTTCTGCCAGATATTTATCGCCTTATCGCATTATTCTCTAACCCGATCTCTATATGAGCCGTTTAAAGCAAAAGTGTTATAATTCCAGTTTTCAGTTTCAGGTTTTGAAAGGCAATATTGAGAAATCAAGGGTACCCCCTATTTGTTGACAAAACAAAACCTTGAATATCTCAGTTCGAGAAAAGGTGAACTTATACCACGTGTAATTTAAGGGGCTTATGTCTATATCAATCCATATCCATATCTTTATCTCTATCCCAATCCCTATTCCTATCCCTACCATCAGGTTCTGAAAGGCAATATGAAAAAACTGATGGGTGCTGTAATTCATGTTTAGAAGGATTTTAATTAATAAAACGTGGCTTGTGTCCTATTGTGGCCGTATTATGGTATTTTACAATATGAATTAAAGTGAATCGGGAAAGTGGTTCGGCTGTTTAGTTTTACAAAATTTCGAAGTAGGTATCAGAGAACACCACTCTGATTAAAAAAAAGGATGTCTATCCATATAATTACGATCATAAATAGTATAGCAAAAAGAAGTCCAATTCGCTCGGAATGACCAACTTAAATACACACTTACCAAATATTCAAAATACCTATACAAGGATCAGCCTACGTAGCTCTTCATATAAAAAATTTGTATGGTTTGTGGGTGCCATTTATTGCCACTGTTGACATTTTGTCCATTTTGTTGATTAATTGCATACAAAAGTTAAACAATTTCTCGTTTGATAGCGGGTTGAGTCACTGACAAATGGACTAACTGAATGCTTTGTTAGTTAGTTAGCTTTACCATTACATGGCAGCATACTTTTTTGAATATATAGCATAAATGCATAGCTACGTACATCACCATCTATATAATTATTTAATTATTTAACTAGTTTCAAAACCCATCGCGCCTTCTTTTATCCAATTTTTGCCACAAATTTATTGCTTTGTTGATTTGATTTGCTTTTTGTTTATCAAACTGTTTGGATTTGCTATTTCAGTTTAGTAACAAAAATAATACATAATAGAAAATTCTAACTGCATTGGGAAATATGAATAGCTATGTTGTGCTTGAGATTAGCAAACAACAACAAAATCGCCGGCTATGCAAACAACAGTGAAACCAAATCCAACCAACATTTGACCATTTGCGCTTTAGTAATTTGGCTTAAAATATTTGCAACAGTCAAGTAAACAAATCGGCAAACAAAATGGTCAAATACGATCAAAAACGCCGGTATAAACCCTGCAGCGAAACCTCAAAGTAGTCAGAAAAATACTAGTATACAAATATAACTTTCTGGCAGAACTCATACTAGTCAGTAAATATCCATTCCATACTGGTATACAACTAAATTTTTCTGGATGAAATTATACCAGTTAAAAAATACAAAATTTTTTCGTTTTGTTTTCTCTTATAATTCATAGACGCTTGTTCGTGATAGGGTTAATACAAATACCCGCTGCTTTCTTAAGAATAGACATGAAAATAAAGTCAAATGATAAAATAAAGGGTAAGCCGGGAAAATTCTGGTTGAAATCATACTAGTCCAGGTTCAAAGCTTTTTAGACTAGTATGGCACAAGTATATTTCGTACTAGTCCTTTTTGGACTAGTATATGGACTAGTTCTTTTTTTTTTGGGAAATTATACTATTCCAGGTTGAACTAGTATGGGACTGGAATTTTACAAATAGTATGAAACTGGTATTTCCTGACTAGTAGATAACTGGTATATTCTGGTCGAAATCTGACAATTGACATCTCGTAGGACATAAACACGTAAAACATACCAGTTGCTTATATGGAAAAAAGACAGAACACTGACTAGTTGGGCCCGGTGCACCAACTAGTTGTAAAATAGTTTTCAACTAGTTGCTTTCGCTGCAGGGAATGTACAAACATTCATACATAACGAAACTAATTGGGTATTGATGTGGTTTTTGGTGCTCTATAGATATTTGGTATAGAGAAGCATGAGAATAGTAAAAGCAAAGGCAGGAAACGGTAGAATAAAATAAAACAAGAAAGCGAATTAATATGGAGGTTTTAATAAGTGGAAATCATATAAAATTACAAACAAAGAATAAATTAATAAAATAGAAAAAAAAAATTTAATTAAACAAATTAAAAAAATAATAAAAAAATATTTTCAAATAACATAATTTAAAAAAATTTAAAAGAAAACTGAAAAAAATTAAAAAAAAATGGAAAAAACAAGTAAAAAAAATTTTATAAAATAAAATAAAATATTATAAAATAAAATAAAATAAAACAAAAAAAATAAAATAAAATAAAATAAAATAAAATAAAATAAAATAAAATAAAATAAAATAAAATAAAATAAAATAAAATAAAATAAAATAAAATAAAATAAAATAAAATAAAATAAAATAAAATAAAATAAAATAAAATAAAATAAAATAAAATAAAATAAAATAAAATAAAATAAAATAAAATAAAATAAAATAAAATAAAATGAAATAAAATAAAATAAAATAAAATAAAATAAAATAAAATAAAATAAAACAAAATAAAATAAAATAAAATAAAATAAAATAAAATAAAATAAAATAAAATAAAATAAAATAAAACAAGTAACGAAAGCTGTCTTCGGCTGTGCCGAAGGCTATATACCTTTCATGAATAAGCGTCACGATTTTCACTGTTCGATCCCCAGTACAGCCTGTTTCAATTTAACTATATTTACTATACACATTACACATCTTTGTTATAATTTAAAAAAAACTTACAAAATAATAGGATCCGAGTTATCGGAACAATCGATTGTATGGAGGCTATATATTATACGTGTTCAATTGTACTGACTTACACTATACACATTACATATGTAGAAAGTACTAATCCAGGTTGAACTAGTATGGGACTGGAATTTTACAACTAGTATGAAACTGGTATTTCCTGACTAGTAGATAACTGGTATATTCTGGTCGAAATCTGACAATTGACATCTCGTAGGACATAAACACGTAAAACATACCAGTTGCTTATATGGAAAAAAGACAGAACACTGACTAGTTGGGCCCGGTGCACCAACTAGTTGTAAAATAGTTTTCAACTAGTTGCTTTCGCTGCAGGGAATGTACAAACATTCATACATAACGAAACTAATTGGGTATTGATGTGGTTTTTGGTGCTGCATGCTATAGATATTTGGTATAGAGAAGCATGAGAATAGTAAAAGCAAAGGCAGGAAACGGTAGAATAAAATAAAACAAGAAAGCGAATTAATATGGAGGTTTTAATAAGTGGAAATCATATAAAATTACAAACAAAGAATAAATTAATAAAATAGAAAAAAAAAATTTAATTAAACAAATTAAAAAAATAATAAAAAAATATTTTCAAATAACATAATTTAAAAAAATTTAAAAGAAAACTGAAAAAAATTAAAAAAAAATGGAAAAAACAAGTAAAAAAAAATTTATAAAATAAAATAAAATATTATAAAATAAAATAAAATAAAACAAAAAAAATAAAATAAAATAAAATAAAATAAAATAAAATAAAATAAAATAAAATAAAATAAAATAAAATAAAATAAAATAAAATAAAATAAAATAAAATAAAATAAAATAAAATAAAATAAAATAAAATAAAATAAAATAAAATAAAATAAAATAAAATAAAATGAAATAAAATAAAATAAAATAAAATAAAATAAAATAAAATAAAACAAAATAAAATAAAATAAAATAAAATAAAATAAAATAAAATAAAATAAAATAAAATAAAATAAAATAAAATAAAATAAAATAAAATAAAATAAAATAAAATAAAATAAAATAAAATAAAATAAAATAAAACAAGTAAGGAAAGCTGTCTTCGGCTGTGCCGAAGGCTATATACCTTTCATGAATAAGCGTCACGATTTTCACTGTTCGATCCCCAGTACAGCCTGTTTCAATTTAACTATATTTACTATACACATTACACATCTTTGTTATAATTTAAAAAAAACTTACAAAATAATAGGATCCGAGTTATCGGAACAATCGATTGTATGGAGGCTATATATTATACGTGTTCAATTGTACTGACTTACACTATACACATTACATATGTAGAAAGTACTAAAGGTGAAATATTTTACGTTCCTAACTTTTTAAATGCGGAAGTATTGGCCAAAAAACCTTATATCGGAACAACCGGTTGTATGGGGCTAAATATATGTTATATTTACCCGATCTTCTTGATTTTCCTCTACACACTACATAAATTGAAAGTACTCAAGTTGCAAAATTTTATGTTCCTAACTTTTTAATTGCAGAAGTTTTGGCCAAAAAAACCTTATATCTGAACAATCGGTTGTATGGGGGCTATATGTTAAATTTGGCCGATCTTGTTGATTTTCACTATATACACTACATAAATAGAAAGTACTCGAGATGCAAAATTTTACGTTCCTAACTGTTTAATTGCAGAAGTTTTGGCCAAAAAACCTTATATCTGAACAATCGGTTGTATGGGGGCTATATGTTACATTTGCCCGATCTTGTTGATTTTCACTATATACACTACATAAATAGAAAGTACTCGAGTTGCAAAATTTTACGTTCCTAACTTTTAATTGCAGAAGTTTTGGGAAAAAACCTTATATCTGAACAATCGGTTGTATGGGGGCTATATGTTAAATTTGGCCGATCTTGTAGATTTTCACTATATACACTACATAAATAGAAAGTACTCGAGATGCAAAATTTTACGTTCCTAACTTTTTAATTGCAGAAGTCCAAAAAACCTTATATCTGAACAATCGGTTGTATGGGGGCTATATGTTACATTTGCCCGATCTTGTTGATTTTCACTATATACACTACATAAATAGAAAGTACTTGAGTTGCAAAATTTTACGTTCCTAACTTTTTAATTGCAGAAGTTTTGGCCAAAAAACCTTATATCTGAACAATCGGTTGTATGGGGGCTATATGTTACATTTGCCCGATCTTGTTGATTTTCACTATATACACTACATAAATAGAAAGTACTCGAGTTGCAAAATTTTACGTTCCTAGCTTTTTAATTGCAGAAGTTTTGGCCAAAAAACCTTATATCTGAACAATCGGTTGTATGGGGGCTATATGTTATACTGGTCCGATCTTGTCAGTTCCGACAAATGATTCCTATATTACAAAATGGTGGCCACATACAAAATTTCAGCCAGATATCTCAAAAATTGAGGGACTAGTTTGCGTTCAAACAGACAGACGGACAGACGGACAGACGGACAGACGGACATGGCTAAATCAACTCATCTCGTCATCCTGATCATTTCGGTATACTTATTGATGGGTCTATCTCTTCTTCTTCTCATATTTACAAACATCGGACCAAAGTTATAATACCATTTCATGTTCATGAAAGGTATAATAAAATAAAATAAAATAAAATAAATAAATTGCGCGCATTGCGCAAAAAAAAACTAAAATGGTTTAAAATCGTTTACTTACGTCATAAGTCCAAACTTATGTAAAATTTTCGGAAATTTGATAAAAAGCAATCGATTTTTTCTATAAATATGACCCAGTGGTCACATGTATTTTTTTACAAAACTTCCTTTAATACAATATTTGACGTAGAAATAAAATCTATACTATAATAAAACTGTAGAAAAGTCGTGTCTGTACATTGAAAATTTCTTTGAAAAAATGACTGGGGATGACTTGAGGAATGTTATAGAGTCCATCTCAACTATTTTTAGAATTATTGTCTGTCTGTTTGTCTGTTTGTCCGTTTGAACGTAAGGATCTCGGAAACCAAGAAACGGATTTTAATGAGACTTTTTCTGGTGGGCAGCTTGAAGCTTAGAAGGAACCCTAAACTTTATTTTATCAAAATCGCCCAATAAACAAGAAAGATAAAGTCATTTCAAGTGAGGTACCTATGAAATTTTTTTTTGTAAATAGATTTCTATGAAGAAAAATTGAGGAGCTTCAAACCAAAACGCAATAAGTCTACACTGAATCAGTATACATTTATAGCGTTTTGGTTTGAACCTCCTCAATTCACTTTGTTTGTCAAAAAAATAACAAAGCGTGCCTCTCACAAATTTTTTTTTTCAATTTCAGCTAAATCAGAAATCAAAGGCATAGGTACAGTGGCGTACCAAAAAATTTGGGAAATAAAATTTTTAAATCTATTCATCCTTTCACTTATCTCTAATAAAACTCTGGAAAAGTTGTGTCTGCTCATTGAAAATTCCCTTGAAAAAATGACTGGGGGTGACTTAGGGAATGTTGCAGGGTCCATGTGACCCACTTCTAGAATTATGGTCTGTCTGTTTATCCGTTTGTCCGTTTGAAAGTAAGGATCTTGGAAACTGAGAAACGGATCTTAATTAGACATTCCCTGGTGGACAGCTTGGAGCCCTAAACTTTATTTTATCTAATCGCCCAATAAACAAAAAAGATATAGTCATTTTAAGTGAGGTACCTATGCAATTTTTTTTTGTAAATAGATTTATATGAAGAAAAATTCACTTTGTTTGTCAAAAAAAAAAACAAAGCGCGCCTCTCACCTGGAATAAAACTCTAGAAAAGTTGTGTCTGCACATTGGAAATTCCTTTGCTAAAATTACTGAAAGTGACGAAGGTAATGTTATAGAGTTCATCTGAACTATTGTTATATTTTTTGTCTTCATTTTTATCAATGAGAGTGGGTATCAAAGTAGGAGCAGATGAGGTACTGAGGTTAAGGAGATGGAAGGAAGGAAGTATTCCGGAAAAACTCTACTGGAATTGCCAACAGAGATAGGGGCTTAACCCAAACATATGTGACAGAAAGGAATATGACATAGGAAAGAAAGCCAAGGAAAAGAGGTTGATGAAGAGGAATTGGACCCGAGAATAAGGTTGGCAAAAGCGAAAAAATTGTTTCAATAGAAATTAGTACCACCCTAAAATACAGATCCACCCGGACAACGTCGGGTTCCCTGCTAGTCATTTATAATTTTTTGTTTGAATGTCGCTTGGGCTGAAAAAATTATATCTTGGAATCGCCTGACTCTAGAAAATGCCACATACAACTGTCCGTGTGAAAACACTGGGCTAGGTAAATACAAACCGGCTTTATGAAAGTTTTGGCCTTGAGCTTTGTTGATAGTCATAGCGAAAGCTACTTTTAAGGGAAACTGTTTCCTAGTCATCTGGAATGGTACTGGGGGATCTGAAGGAGTTAGTTTATCTCGCGGTATTATAGCAATTTTTCCCGAACCGAATAATTTGACACTGATTGCGTTCTCGCCTAAATGACTGACGACCATCCTGGCACCATTTATAAGTTCTTCTTTGGCATTAAGATTACGAATCAACATTACGATTGCATTTTTCTTCAAAATTAGTTTATATGGAGGTACGCCGGAAGGATTTAGAGAGTTAAGAAACTCAGTTGGATAATACTCGGCATTATCAGTTTCATTTTTTTCGACTGTATCACAACTTAGATAAACTTAACTATACCCGGGTAATAATTTTGATACTATACACTCATTAAAAGTTGAGCATTCGTAATTTTTTGGGCATAAAATAGCTGGTGGGTAAAAATGTGATATGTTACTGTCTTTTATTTCATTTGTGCCGTAAACCTTAGCAATTAGGCTATCATAATCAGCGTAGTATTGTCGTGGTATTTTAATAGTATCCTCGGATATTTCATGTTGGATTTCTAAGTCACCATTTCCCAGTTTTGAGTAGCCAGTTTTTAAACTCAGGGTCTTTATTGGCTCGCATATTTTGAACTAATCTACGAATTTCACCACTGGCAATTATCCGCCCGCGCGCCATCTACATTTGAAAAGAATGTCCATTCACCATTGTCTTTTTTTAATCATAAGCAAAGACTTGCACCACTACCAGTCCAGCGCAGTGTGGCCACTCGCAATTATTTTTTGAACCAAATAGTTTCAAGAGTGTCAATTTTTTTTTCTAGCATAGAAAAGCACACCTAAAAAGAACTATGGCGCGATAAAGGTACAGGTTATCATTAGAACCTTCAAAAACATTTCTCTTCAAATTTTTGTAGTGCTGCTCTGAGTTTGTTCCTCGGCGGAGAAAAACAAACGATGTTGCTTGAATCATGAATTGGGGATTTTATAGCCAAAAAGCATTGGTATTTGTTTCCTTTAGGGGTCAACTGCAAAAAAAATTTAAAAAATTATGGGAGAGGGCTCAAAAAACGTGTATTGGCAGCAGGATCATCCCGGAGCGCTTTTTTAATTTTTTGTTTCAGTGAAAAATTATGATCAAAATCCCGAAAAAAGACCCAGGCCCGATCCCAATTCGGATCGGGTTCCATGGTATTTGTGTGCAGAACACCTTTCCGAGTTGCTTATAAAAAATAATACTCGTCAGGTCCAACAGAGGCTACGCCATCCTCAGCATTTCTGCGCAGAACAGTTTTTTGGACATTTTCAGGGACGGCCAACGCTCTTAAGTCTGATGAATGTCAGTCACAATAGCGTTGCGGTACAAATGGATTTTTTTGTGAATTCACAATGGGTTATTTAAACAAATTAATTTTTATAAAATACGCTTAAACAAAAGCAATCCGTTAATTAATATATGGTTTCGCATGCAGAGCCAACCCCCACCTTTAAAACGATACCTTATTTATTAATATTGGTTTCAAATGAGAGCAGAAAATTAGGAGCAAACACAAAAAGGCCTTACAGAAATAATATATATGATATAATAAAATAAAATAAAATAAAATAAAATAAAATAAAATAAAATAAAATAAAATAAAATAAAATAAAATAAAATAAAATAAAATAAAATAAAATAAAATAAAATAAAATAAAATAAAATAAAATAAAATAAAATAAAATAAAATAAAATAAAATAAAATAAAATAAAATAAAATAAAATAAAATAAATAAAAGAAAATAAAATAAAATAAAATATAATAAAATAAAATAAAATAAAATAAAATAAAATGAAATAAAATAAAATAAAATAAAATAAAATAAAATAAAATAAAATAAAATAAAATAAAATAAAATAAAATAAAATAAAATAAAATAAAATAAAATAAAATAAAATAAAATAAAATAAAATAAAATAAAATAAAATAAAATAAAATAAAATAAAATAAAATAAAATAAAATAAAATAAAATAAAACAAAATAAAATAAAATAAAATAAAATAAAATAAAATAAAATAAAATAAAATAAAATAAAATAAAATAAAATAAAATAAAATAAAATAAAATAAAATAAAATAAAATAAAATAAAATAAAATAAAATAAAATAAAATAAAATAAAATAAAATAAAATAAAATAAAATAAAATAAAATAAAATAAAATAAAATAAAATAAAATAAAATAAAATAAAATAAAATAAAATAAAATAAAATAAAATAAAATAAAATAAAATAAAATAAAATAAAATAAAATAAAATAAAATAAAATAAAATAAAATAAAATAAAATAAAAATAAAATAAAATAAAATAAAATAAAATAAAATAAAATAAAATAAAATAAAATAAAATAAAATAAAATAAAATAAAATAAAATAAAATAAAACAAGATAAAATTAAATTAAATTAAATTTAAAAAAAAAGTTGCCCTGTGGGAATTATTGTTATTTAACCACTATTTTTGTCTACTTGGACCAGACTAATAAGATCAAAATGTTTAAATAAACATTATGGTATAAATTACTATGAAATAAGATGAAATAAAAAATAACAAAATTGTATTAAATAAAAACATAAAAATAATAATTGTATATACTTTTCATCTCCAATCTGTGTAGAGGGGTTGGGAGCTCGAAAAACATTTTCAAACTATAAGCCTTCTGTGCTTGAAGCAATAGGGAAGATCGTTGATATGTGAAATAGGGTAAGGGGGAACCAGTAAATGGTCTCGCTCTCAGCATATTGTAGTAGAAAATTATATATTAAAATATATGTTAATACACTTCCAAAAAGTTTTGTATGTTGATGTACAATGTACATTAGGTTGATTCAAATTAAAAACAAATTAGATTTTTTTTGTCATACCCCCTGAAACTTTAGGTATTGATGAGAAAATATGCCTGGCAAAAAATTACCGCTCTAACTTAACCCTTAGGGGTGGCTATTTGTTTCGCCCTTTCCCATACATTTTGTATGAAAAAAATGGCATTTTTTTCAAAGTGAATTTTCTTTTAATTTTTGAAACTTTTTTCAAAATATTTTTACATAATCTTAAAGTTAAAGCTTTGAAGCTTCCAAAATGCTAAGCCATGTGCGATTATCTTAACTACTGAAATAATTAGAGCCATTTAAAATTTAATAGATTTTATACGTGTTACTGTGAATGTGTGTGCAATAGTACAAAACTCTGTTATTTTTAAAAGGCTGTAATTATTTAAATAGTTAAGATTATCGCACATGGCTTAGCATTTTGGAAGCTCCAAAGCTTTAACTTTAAGAGCATGTAAAAATATTTTGAAAAAGTTTTATAAATTAAAAGAAAATTCACTTTAACACTTATCCTGTATAAGTGGGTCAAAACTGCCCAAACGACTTTGAAAGTTGCATATCTTTTTATAGACTCTATAATCTATTGAAACTTTTCGACTTTTATTATTTAATCAAACTAACCTTGAAAAAAGGTTTTGTTTAAATGTTTCATCTACAGGATAGACTGGGCAGAAATAATTGCTTATATTGTATAAATGGGTCAAAATTGCCCAATAGTAAAAGGAGCAAGTTTATATGTACTAGTTGCTCAAAATTGGCCTAATAAGATATTTTTGTACTTATTTAATAAAATTTTATTATTTTCAAGCTAAAAAAGTACTTGAAAGCTTGAAATAAAATCAAAAACTATTCATTAGTCCATTGGGCAAAAATGACCCACTTATGTCACGTACGTTACTTTTTTTGAATACAGGAGTAAGTTTATATATACTAGTTGCTCAAAATAACCCTAAGAACACCTTTTTGTACTTCCTTAATTGAATTTTATTATTTATAAATTAAAAAAATACTTGAAACCTTGAAATAAAATAAATAAATAATAAAAAGTCTATTAATTCGTCCATTGGGCAAAAATTACCCACTTATGTCACGTACGTTACTTTTTTTGAATACAGGATAAGTGTTTAAAAAATGCTAAAAGAATAGCCACCCCTAAGGATTAAGTTAGAGCACTAATTTTTTGCAAGGCTTATTTTCACATCAATACCTAACTTTTTAGGGGGTAAGACCAAGTCGACATTTTTTTTGAATCACCCTAATGTACATACGTATATATGTTCCCGTCAACTAATTAAAATTAGTTTCAAGTTACGTACTCGTACGCACTCACTCCTATTCCGTGTACATTAGACCGGGTCGAAAAAAAAGTTTGCAATTACCCCCCCTAGAATGAAAGATGACCCTGCGGTGAATTTGGGATGATAAAAATTTTCGTCCTGCGAGAGTCCTAAAAACAGCCAAAATCGATTTTTATTCACAACTTTTTTATTTATAATCCGATTGCGATATATCGTTGAATAGGTATTTTTAGTACTACATATCTCCTGAATGTCCTTTTATTCAAAACATAACATAACTATATAAAACTTTTCTCTTCATAATAATAAACCACTCAGTCAGCTATGCAATTCTCGCCTTCGAAGTAACAAAAAATTCTAATAAACAAAAAAGTAACAGTCGATTTACAGTTAAAGCTTGTTTTTTTTTGTTATTTCTGTGTAAAACAAAAAGAAAGTTGGTGCATTATTAAATTTTGTGACATACGATAAAATTAAAGCATGTTTTTTTTAAAAAACGTAATTTAAATAAATCAGTGTTAGCAACTGAGTGCGACATAGTTGAGTATTTACTCTTTTTAAGACTATGGTATCAAAAAAACACAAAAAAAAAACCTCAAGCTTTCCAGTTATGCGGGAATTGTGGCAGCCGAAATATTAAAATTGAGGCATCGAACAGGAATTCCTGTTATCACTGCATCTCCTACGAAACAACAAATGTTTGCGAACTGGAATCTCATAACATTACTGAATATGTTAACCCGTCAGTAATCTCGGATGGGTACGTTCCCAACTCATCCGAGGACGAAGATTTTGAAGCCGAGCGTCCTGGGCCATCGCTGAATGTGTGCGACATATCTTTGCGAAACTACGCCATGGCCTTAGATCGCACTGAAACTTCGGACCGCTTTTGAGCACTACTCGCGACCACTCTTATCCAAGATTTGCGTATTTCTATAGACGCTAAAGTTAATAAAGATTTTGACCAGGATATTTCAAAAAAAATTATATCTTACATTGATAATATTATTCTAGACAAAAATAAAATTTCTAGAGAGCGTTTAAAATTTCGCAAAGAAGACCATGCTTCGGTGAAAGAAAACACTTTTCTGCAAGGTATTTCCTTTGATGGAAAAAGAGACCTTACTCTTAAGATATTGAAATTAATAAAAACAAGTAAGGAAAGCTGTCTTCGGCTGTGCCGAAGGCTATATACCTTTCATGAATAAGCGTCACGATTTTCACTGTTCGATCCCCAGTACAGCCTGTTTCAATTTAACTATATTTACTATACACATTACACATCTTTGTTATAATTTAAAAAAAACTTACAAAATAATAGGATCCGAGTTATCGGAACAATCGATTGTATGGAGGCTATATATTATACGTGTTCAATTGTACTGACTTACACTATACACATTACATATGTAGAAAGTACTAAAGGTGAAATATTTTACGTTCCTAACTTTTTAAATGCGGAAGTATTGGCCAAAAAACCTTATATCGGAACAACCGGTTGTATGGGGCTAAATATATGTTATATTTACCCGATCTTCTTGATTTTCCTCTACACACTACATAAATTGAAAGTACTAAAGTTGCAAAATTTTATGTTCCTAACTTTTTAATTGCAGAAGTTTTGGCCAAAAAAACCTTATATCTGAACAATCGGTTGTATGGGGGCTATATGTTAAATTTGGCCGATCTTGTTGATTTTCACTATATACACTACATAAATAGAAAGTACTCGAGATGCAAACTTTTACGTTCCTAACTTTTTAATTGCAGAAGTTTTGGCCAAAAAACCTTGTATCTGAACAATCGGTTGTATGGGGGCTATATGTTACATTTGCCCGATCTTGTTGATTTTCACTATATACACTACATAAATAGAAAGTACTCGAGTTGCAAAATTTTACGTTCCTAACTTTTAATTGCAGAAGTTTTGGGAAAAAAACCTTATATCTGAACAATCGGTTGTATGGGGGCTATATGTTAAATTTGGCCGATCTTGTTGATTTTCACTATATACACTACATAAATAGAAAGTACTCGAGATGCAAACTTTTACGTTCCTAACTTTTTAATTGCAGAAGTTTTGGCCAAAAAACCTTGTATCTGAACAATCGGTTGTATGGGGGCTATATGTTACATTTGCCCGATCTTGTTGATTTTCACTATATACACTACATAAATAGAAAGTACTCGAGTTGCAAAATTTTACGTTCCTAACTTTTAATTGCAGAAGTTTTGGGAAAAAAACCTTATATCTGAACAATCGGTTGTATGGGGGCTATATGTTACATTTGCCCGATCTTGTTGATTTTCACTATATACACTACATAAATAGAAAGTACTTGAGTTGCAAAATTTTACGTTCCTAACTTTTTAATTGCAGAAGTTTTGGCCAAAAACCCTTATATCTGAACAATCGGTTGTATGGGGGCTATATGTTACATTTGCCCGATCTTGTTGATTTTCACTATATACACTACATAAATAGAAAGTACTCGAGTTGCAAAATTTTACGTTCCTAACTTTTTAATTGCAGAAGTTTTGGCCAAAAAACCTTATATCTGAACAATCGGTTGTATGGGGGCTATATGTTATACTGGTCCGATCTTGTCAGTTCCGACAAATGATTCCTATATTACAAAATGGTGGCCACATACAAAATTTCAGCCAGATATCTCAAAAATTGAGGGACTAGTTTGCGTTCAAACAGACAGACGGACAGACGGACATGGCTAAATCAACTCATCTCGTCATCCTGATCATTTCGGTATACTTATTAATGGGTCTATCTCTTCTTCTTCTCATATTTACAAACATCGGACCAAAGTTATAATACCATTTCATGTTCATGAAAGGTATAAAAAGCGATTAAGTAGAACAGTGGAAGAACATATAACGCTAGTAAAGGAGCCAGAATCCAAATTTATTGGATATACCACACCCATTTTAAGCGCCGGAGAGGGAATTCAGCAATCTATAGTAAGTTTTTTAAATGATAAAAATTTTTCGTTGAGTTGGTACCGCAGTTATCAAGGCTATAAGACTGGCGTGATTGTTTGCATGGGACGATATTTGCAGCGGCCATTGCAATAGAATGTTTGTTTGCTGCATTGCAACGAATAGCCTTTAAAGGCGTTGTTACAAAAATTTTTCGGATCGCAAAAAGGCCTGGGATTGTGGCCGAGCAAAGAAGGGTCAGAATCCTTACATGCGAAAATTATAATTTTGTTTGTTTGTAGGTCCTCGAAGTGGAATATAAGATCTGATTAGCGTTACCTATATCGCAGCTTAACAGTCGGCAGCACCAGCCTAACGATGGCGTCGGTCTACATGCCCTATGACGCCGAAGAACCTCCTCCACAAACGGAGGTGAAAGATCTGGTGGATAATTTCTGTACGGGCCATCTTATTATTGGAGCTGACGCTAATGCTCATCACGTCCAGTGGGGAAGCTCCGATATTAACGCTAGGGGCGAGTCTCTGTTTGACTACCTACTAACAACTAACCTGGTGGTTTGTAACGTGGGTAACGAGCCTACTTTTATAACTAAAGCTCGTAGGGAGGTTATAGACCTCACTGTTTGTAGCGAAGGCGCTTATGAGTGGGTCAGAAAATGGCGTGTTCTTGATCAGCATTCATTTTCTGACCATCGGTACATAGAAATTGTGTTAGACTTTATTGTTGAGCAGCCAGTTATGAAACGAAATCCACGCAACACTAACTGGCAGCTACATAACCAAATATTAGCTAGGGACCTACCAGTATTACCTCCACAAGCCCCCTCATCAGTGGGAGAACTGGATGATCTGGTAACGACCTTTACAACGGCGCTCTCAAATGCCCTAGAGCAGGCATGTCCAGTACCAAAACCACGCGGCAAACATAGACCCCACTGGTGGTCTTACGACCTGGATTCGTTCCGTATATCATGCAGGAAGCAATTTAACAAGGCCAAGAGCATCGGTACGGAGCCTGAATGGCTCGAATATAAAGCTAAACTGAGGGCCTATAAAAAGGCTCTAAGGCAAGCGAAGAGAACTTCGTGGAGAAATTTCTGCACCGGGGTCGAAAAAGTCGATGATACAGCGAGACTTAGACGAGTGCTATCAAAAACTCAAACAGCCATTAGCTATTTACGGAAGCCTGACGGATCTTGGACCGGCACGGAAGGGGAAACCCTGGAGCTGCTCCTGAACACACACTTTCCGGGGAACTTGTATGATGCACCTGTAGCATCTGCAACAAACCTGGCGGTAAACATACCCATTACGGAGGAAAGGGTAAGGTGGGCAATCAAAAGCTTTGAGCCGTTCAAGGCAGCTGGGCCAGACGGGATTTTCCCCGCACAACTTATAAACACGCTGGAAATATCAGCTAAATGGCTGGTAGTTCTCTATTCAGCCTGCCTGGCTCTTAATTACATTCCGTGCTCCTGGAGAAGCGCCACGGTAGTCTTTATTCCAAAGGCTGGGAAGGCCTCACACTATGAGCCTAAAGACTACAGACCGATCAGTCTCTCGTCTTTTGCACTTAAAACCTTCGAGAGGATAATTAGCGATTATCTCTCCTCTACTATTGATAGCAACCTTATTTCTAGCTATCAACATGCCTACACCAAAGGTAAATCAACGGAAACTGCGCTCCACAGCCTAGTCTCTATTGTTGAAAAATCATTGCACGAAAAGGAGTACTGTCTCGTGGCCTTTCTGGACATCGAAGGGGCTTTCAACAATATAAGGCCGGAGGCTATTAACACTGCTTTAACAAACCTGGGCATAAATAGGTCTCTTATTGGACTAATTGATCAACTACTAAAGGGAAGGAAAATAGTTTCTTCACTGGGAACAGTTGATCTTTCACGCTATGTCACAAGAGGAACGCCTCAGGGTGGTGTTCTCTCCCCGCTCCTATGGAACCTCACCGTAAACTCGCTGCTACGAGACACAAGGTGGGGGGTCGGGAAGATAGTGGCATATGCAGACGATTTAGCTATTGTATATAGGGGCAAATTCCCACAAACCCTGTGTGACTTGATGCAAGTAGCACTGCGAGAAGTTTCTTCATGGTCCTCTCGCTGCGGACTTAGCATCAACCCGGGAAAGGTGGAGCTTGTCCTTTATACCAGGCGGTACAAGATACCACCGCTGAACCTACCAGAACTAGATGGCGTGCGCCTGAACTTAGCTGACAAAGCCAAATTCCTAGGCACAGTTCTAGATAGAAAGCTTAACTGGAAGGAGAATGTCATCCAGCGCCAGAGGAAAGCGTGCATTGCACTTTACACGTGTAAAAGAGCCATTGGCAAAAAATGGGGGCTCAGCCCCAAAATTTGCAGATGGATCTACACTGCGATAATCCAGCCAATTATGCTGTATGGAGTCGTGGTATGGTGGCCTGCGCTAGGAAAGGCAACAAACCTAAATCTGTTAGGAAAAGTCCACAGATCGAGCATGATCTGTATAAGCGGGGCGTTAAGAACAACGCCCAATGAAGCTCTCCAGGCCATTCTTGGCTTTTTGCCACTCGATCTGGAAGGGTACCGGGCAGCAGCAGCATCGGCTGTGCGTCTAAGGGAAACGTCTGTCTGGGGCGCAAGCACTATTGGACACTCCTGTATTCTAAGATCTTACAGCTTTCTCCCTCTGAGCACAGATCGGTGTGCGACCACAACAGACGGAGATTGTTGTTTTAGAATAAACATTCCCAGCAGGGAAGACTGGGAGAACATAGATCGGTGTCCCGCTACTAATGGCGGCACTTGTATATACACCGACGGCTCGAAGTTAGACGGCAGAGTCGGAGGAGGGGTTTACTCAAGGGATTTGGACCTAGAACTCTCCTTTAGACTACCTGATCACTGCAGCGTCTTCCAGGCTGAAGTTTCTGCAATCATGGACGCCGTGACTTGGATAGGTGAACGTACCATCGGACAGGATATCTGTATTTTCAGCGACAGCCAAGCGGCCATCAAATCCCTTGGCTCTTACTCGTTCAACTCTGAACTGACACTCAGCTGTCGTCGATCTCTTCAAGAGATGGCCCAACAGAACCGCGTGAACCTCACATGGGTCCCGGGACACAGGGACATTGAGGGAAACTGTAGGGCAGACGAACTTGCCAGGCAGGGCACGACCAAGCAGATTCTTCAAGATAAAGAGCGCATAGGTATGCCGTTTGCCACGTGCAAGCTAATGCTGAAGGAGCATACACTCCGCGAAGCCAACGAAAGATGGCTACAAGTCCCAGGGTGCCGGATATCCAAGCAAACCTGGCCAAAATGCGATCTTAAAAGATCTAGACACATATACGCCCTAAAAAGGAAGGAAATCTCCATATTAATAGGTGTTTTAACCGGGCACTGCCTTATTGGTAGGCACGCAGCAAGGCTAGGTGTTCCCTACCGACGATGCTGCAGGAGTTGCAAAGATGATGAGGAAGAGGAAACGGTGGAGCACCTCATCTGCAACTGCCCGGCCTTAAGCGGAGCGAGAAGGCGCTCTCTGGGAGTTCCCTTCCTGGTTAGCTTAAGCCAGGTCGCGGAGCTAGACATAAAGGACTTGATGGCCTTCATCAAGTTATCAAAATGGTGCGAGGAGGGGTAGCGGTGTCGGTTAGGAGTGTCAGTCCCGGGTTTCGGCTATATGGAGAGTCCCGACAGCACTGGGATTTTCCATACGGCCGGGCCCCGGGATTGACTTTCCTAGTGTTTGGTGGTATCACAACGGGCCTTTTATTACTGGCCTAGGTGTGCCTTTGCGGCAGCCACTTCTACCTACCTACCTACCTACCATATCGCATGGTTGAAGCGATTGATAGTGGTGTATGTAATGATCACCTTAGTAGGGAGATACCTGATCCTGTAAGTACAGCACGCTGGTTATCTACGGCGTCAAGACTTCTATGTTTATACGTATCCAAAAATCACCCCAGCTCTTCCTTAATAAAAGCTGTGGAGTTTGTTGTTAAGGTTTACGCACCATTCTCGTATTTGGTAAAGAGTCAGCCAGAATCTATACACGGAAGCCGTCACGTTTTTAAATATATTTGTTGGATGCGAGATTTGCCAGACGATGTTCAGAAAATAATTCGTCCTGCTGTAGAATACAACGCTTATTATTGCCATCTGGAAAACATTATTTTGTCAATGATAACGGATTCAGGCCAAACTGTACGTTTTGAAGCGTATGAAAAAATAAGAGCCTCTCGGCGAAATCAGCAATCAGTTTTGCGTGTATTTTATCCACCAAAACAAGGAATCGTAAATTTCAATAGTGATACTTATACGCAAATGATAAAATGGGAACAATTTAAAAACATAGAGCCACCCTGTTTGCAGTTTTACACTGACGAACAACTTGTTTTTTATCAATATTCTGAAGCTGAAGTTATAAAATTACCAGGTAAAACTTTGTAACAAGAGACTGAGTTTTTTCTATTGAATGGTTTATTGCAGAATACTTATGCCATTCCCAAAATATGGGACGTTTCGTTCCATGAATCTGCGCTAGCAGTTGCAGATCATAATCGCTTGGGCCATTTTTTTCAAAACTGGAAAGCAGGTGCCGCTACAGTCTGCTTGAGTCTCGTCAACATTTAATTTAAAATTTTTGTGATGTTGATAATTCTGAAACGTGTAGTTTACCTTGCTTGAACTGCTTTTACATGGACATACACGTGCACTCATATGTAGTAAATATTTGTATTTGTAGAAGTTACACATATTTGCAATTTAAATTCAAGTCACCGTAGCTTCTTTGTTTACTAATATTTTTTTTACTTCAAAGATAACAAGTGTATGGCTTGCTGAGAGGTTTACTATTATGAAGAGAAAAGTTTTATATAGGGGGGATAGAAATCGAGTAACGCGGTCTAACTCGGTTTGGGGTCTGTTTGCAGTAAAAGGACATTCAGGAGATATGTAGTACTAAAAAATACCTATTCAACGATATATCAAACTTTGCAATCGGATTGTAAATAAAAAAGATGTGAATAAAAATCGATTTTGGCTGTTTTTAGGACTCTCGCAGGATGAACATTTTTATCATCCCTAATTCGCCGCAGGGTCATCTTTCATCCAAGGGGGGGGGGGGGGGGGGGGGTAATTGCAAACTTTTTTTTGTTGTATAGGAACCGACCCGGTCTAGTGTACATCTTCTCTGTAACTACAAACAATTCTCTGCCTTAATTCAATCAACGAAATAGGAAAGAGAGTACTAACAAATTTTCTATGCGTGAAATTCAATTGCATTCTGCTGTCAACGGAAACGGAACTAAAGGTTAACATGCAGACAGATAAACTAAAATAATACCACAACAAAAGTTTTGAAAACCTCAAAAGTGGTGATGGCAACGACGACGCACCGCAACTTTGATGAATTTGCATTCATTTTATACTCAACTCTATGTTTGAATCAATAAGGTAAGGTGAGAGCGCCAAAACTTCTATGCAAAGTGCACAATCCATGCGTGTGTGTGGATGTATGGTAGATACATATATCGTTACTTGTGAATGTCAAGGCTTGCATTATTTGATTTCCGCTGTTTGCATATGTAAATAGGTGCCGGCATTCAAGTAGCAACAACAACGTTTACGCATATTTAAGTAACATTTTGCTGGAATGCAGCAAAGCTCACAGCTTCCAAATTAAAAGCGAGTAGTTGCCGTTATACTAAGTAGATGCGTATGCCTATTAGGTGGGATGGGAATATGCTTGGCGCCTCACATCTTGATGAAAGTGCATAAAGAGCATAAATGATTTGCATTTAATGACATTTTGTCAAATAAAGCCGCCATCGACAATTGAAAATTCTCAAGCGTAGAAGCCGGAAAGCAAGCAATTGCACTAACAGCCACACGTATGCCTCAAAAGATTCCTTGCATTCATGTGCCATTGAAGCGCCTCTTTGAATGTTTCTATGAATGTGTATTCGAATAAATTAATGCACAAATTACTTATGTAAATATGAACTTTACAGTTACGGAATTCTCATTCAAATTCACATATGCATTTTGTTGTTCTTTTGTTTGGTCGACTCTTTTGTGTACGATCACTATTTTAAAAAGAAATAACGCAAGTCGGAGCGCATTGAGGTGGGTTATAAAACAATTTCGCCGCAAACCATGCAGCTGGGTTGATTGTCCGGTTAGTTCATTTTAGCCACATACACACAATGTTGCACCACATGGCTTCCGGTTAGCAATGCAATATCTACGCGTGCAACGGTGCTGCGGTTAAGCGTCCCCATTCATACCATTTTGTTCGCTCGTCTCGTGGTGTTCCAATTCATTTCTCATTCGTGTTTTTCAATTCAATTGTTCGACTTCCTGCGTGTTCTTTGAAAATGAAGGTTGAGTTATGTGAAATGTAAAGTAGGGTTGGCTAAAAATGTTAGTAAAATAAAATAAAATATAATAAAATAATATTTGTTTTTGCGACCTTTTTATTTCCTAAATGTGTTTAGAAGCTGGCTTGAGGTCCGATGATTAAATTAAAACCCAAGTTTTGAGATGGTAATCAATATATTTTCGATTATTGATTACCATCTCAAAACTTGGGTTTTAATTTAATCATCGGACCTCAAGCCAGCTTCTAAACATATAATAAAATAAAATAAAATAAAAACAATAAAATAAAATAAAATAAAATAAAATAAAATAAAATAAAATAAAATAAAATAAAATAAAATAAAATAAAATAAAATAAAATAAAATAAAATAAAATAAAATAAAATAAAATAAAATAAAATAAAATAAAATAAAATAAAATAAAATAAAATAAAATAAAATAAAATAAAATAAAATAAAATAAAATAAAATAAAATAAAATAAAATAAAATAAAATAAAATAAAATAAAATAAAATAAAATAAAATAAAATAAAATAAAATAAAATAAAATAAAATAAAATAAAATAAAATAAAATAAAATAAAATAAAATAAAATAAAATAAAATAAAATAAAATAAAATAAAATAAAATAAAATAAAATAAAATAAAATAAAATAAAATAAAATAAAATAAAATAAAATAAAATAAAATAAAATAAAATAAAATAAAAAAACTAAAATAAAATAAAATAAAATAAAATAAAATAAAATAAAATAAAATAAATTAAAAAAAAAAAAAATAAAATGAAATAAAATAAAATAAAATAAAGGAAAAAAATAAAATAAAAATAAAAAACCAAATAAAATAAAAAACTAAAATAAAATAAATAATAATAAAAATAATAATAAAAAAGAAAGTAAAATAAAATAAGATAAAAAATTTAATAATATAAAATAAAAAAAATTAAAAAAAAAAATTAAATAAAATCGTTAAATTACAAACAAGAAAAAAATCTAAAAATATAATAAAAACAAAAAATAAAATAAAATAAACTAAAACGAAATAAAATAATATAAAATAATGTAATATAAAATCAAATAAAAAAAAAAATAAAAAAAAAATCAAATAGAATCAAAAAGTAGTGCGACCGCTTGGTTATCCATGTACTAAATGTAGATACGAGATTTCTCTTACTTTATTGCTATCACTACCACCCACACACTGCCAGCTTTTGAATTGCATTTGCATACGACTTTTATGTGCCTGGGTATGCGATAAAGTTTTTGTTTTCAATTTAAATTTTTTACTGTCCGAGTCGTGTTAAAATACATATAATATAAAAGCACATACATACTGGTTCTACATAAATACAGATCCCACTTACCATGTTTAGTCTCATGCGAATAGCTACAAAATTTTTGTTTAGTTTTTAACACAATTGCATGTTGCAAGAACTTCATCTTCTAAAAGCATGGACTGTAAATACTCCTGCGTATGCGTACATATGTTTTTGATATAAAAAGACATAGATACATTTGTGGGATGGATGCAGAAATAGTATTATCTAAAATATAAACTCACTGACTTACTAGAACATGTATAGAAACACACACTCATGCACGCACATACACAATGTTGGTTGCGGTTGAGTTGATCTAAGCGAATACCGGAAACCCATAATTATGCAATTTCTTGTCAACATGTTAGCCAGTCAGTCAGCTGGGCAGCCAACCGAGTTCGTGTAGGAGTCAACGTCAGGGTCGTAGTCAAGTCGGTGAAAGAACGAGAGCAGTTTTAAATAGCAAAACGCATGCAAAGTGATCCTAAACATACCCACGAAAAATGTGCAGCACCTCATGTAAGCAAAATTCAAGTGTATGGAAAGGTTTTCATACTAGAACTTCTTTTGTTGCACTAATATATTCTCACAATTCCCAATTGATACATTATTACTTATTCTTTAGAAAATAACAAATTAAAGGGTTGATCTTTAAGATTAACTAAAGTGTTTTAACAAGTCTGATGAATTCTAATTTTCAGCTCTTAATAGATGATCTATAGTATTTTTTTTTTATATTAATTTTGAAAACTCTTCGAGCGTATTTTTGCCATGAAAGGCTTCTCAGCAAACATTCGACTCCTTTGCAGATCCCTTTAGTAGTCTGGCACCCTCTAATCGCTGACACTATTCTTTGGTAGGTATTCATAAATATAAACACATACATATATAGCCAGTATTTAAAAGTTGGAAGACTTTAGACGAAATATTTTATTTTATAACTAAATACAATCAAGTGTACGTAAGATTATACTACGTCTACATACTAGATATAAAACACAACTGCTGTTCATAATTTTATTCACTGAGCTCGTCCGTTGTTACCCCATAAATGAATCAAATTGTTGGGACTTTCTATGGGCAACTACAACTAAATAAAAATACTAGCCATACAAAATACTTTTATTTACATACATATAACTTAATATCTAGTCTTATGTATGTTTTGATGTATAGTTTTTATGTAGGACATACAAAGTTGTGCGTCTAGTCTTTACTCATGAAAGGTTTTTTCATGATTGTTTTATATGACTGCCAGTATGTCGGAATGTACACTCATTTAGTTTACCCTTAAATAAAGTTTATGGCTCTTGACTCTCTTGACAACATACAATGTAAATTAAGTTTGCATGCTAACTTCACTTGATTACAGACTTAAATACGTGAAGTAGTGTAATTTTCGGTGTTAGCTTGGATAGTTCGCTTTAGAGCCTTAGTTTAAAAGTAAAACATATGTTTAAGTTAGTTTTTGTGTTCGTAATCAGAAGTATATATCCTACTGCGGGTTTCGAAAAGTAACTCATTCGAGCTCAAATATGAACCAGCTGGAGTGTTTGGTTGCAAAACCGACTCAGAAAAAATTTACCCTAAATCGTTTGGGTTGCAATATTGCCGCTAAGCTCATGAGATGCGTCGTCGAACACATTTCTGCATCCTTACTGGTTATGGCCTTTTTACGTTGCCACAAATGGCACATGCAGTTCATCTATATACATTTTTACCTGCATTTAACTTATTTCTGTAGCTACCTTAATAATCTTATAATCACGCAATATGCTCGTTCTTATAATCACGCAATATGCTCGTTCTTGTGTCGGTGTCTTAGAAAAATCTCCAGATTGTTACAGAGAAGCATGTCGAAGGTTGCGGTAACTTAGCAGCAGGTGCAGTTTTATCTAATTGCGTTCAATAGAAAAGTTATTAATTAAGATTATTATAAGAGCGCAGATTTATTTGTCTCATGGGATAAGTTCCCACGAACATCGAAGAGGCATCATCATTTATGGTTGTGGTTGACTTGTAGCAAATGCAGAATGACTAATAACTAGTAATTATAAGTGAATCGACGAGTAGGATAGATGAGTAGGATAACCTTTACAAGTGATAGAAATAGATTTTTTTCTGAAAATATTATACCATTAATTTTGAAAGATTTTTTTTTTTTAAGTTAACTTCTTAGGCGGTGATATGAACTTTTGATTGAGAGTAAAATTTGAGAAAATGGCTGGTGATGCATCGGTAATTTTGCAATGGAAATAGAAAATGTAGCCGAATTTCAGGCGTAGGCGATTTTCACCACGATTTTTAGCTGTGCAAATCAAATAGGAGGTCAAATTCTAGGATCTAGCAACATTAGACCGAGCAGAATTCATGGTTGTTGCCACTTATGGCGGTTTACAGGGTTGCCACCTATCCCCAATTTTTTTTAAATATAGAGGTAGATATGCCAATATGAGTATTAAATGAAATGTATTTTCGACCGTATTCAAAAATGATAACTTGCAGCAGGGTTGCAACTTACGGTTGCCACCTAACCGCAATTTATTTAATTTTTCGTATATCTCGGGAACTGCTTGACCGATTTGGTAAAATTAGGCACATAGACAATTTGATTCATTCTAAGATTATAGACATGGGTGTTGCCACTTAGGGTGGTTTATAGCGTTGCCACCTATCCCCATTTTTTTTTTAATATAGATAATAATATAGATACGCCAATATGGGTATAAAATGAAAGGTTTTTTCGGCCGTATTCATGACAATGTCACGCAGGGTTGCCACTTTGGTTTGCCACCTAACCGCAATTTACAACCCCTTTTACAAATCTCCTTCCTTTCTTTCTTCGCCTTCACACTACCTTCCTCCCTTTTTCTCTTCATTCCTATATCCCATTCGTATTGGTCCCTGTTACTTTAGGCATAATTCTACCCACATAACGAATTTGAAGGAAAACGCGGCATGTATAAAATATTTTTTAATTGATCGGTTCCCTGGTCCACTTCCCGGAAGTAAGAAATTGTTAATCTAAACCATTATTGAATACACCTTATTCATATTTCGTTATTTCTGAATTTAAGAAGTTAACATCTTTCACGTAAACTGGCTACACGCGTTTTTTTAAGCGTGTCCCGAAATCATCAACAAAACAGAGATCACAGGTCCTCGAGTGTCGCAGTTAATGGGACTGATTAAAAGCCTGCTTTAATTTCTGAATTCCGAATACATTTTTCATTATTCATGTATTTTGTATTATGTCTATCGAAAAATTGCTTCGGACTAAGACCCTAATTATGTTAAAAGTCATGGCAATTATATTTAAGCCATTAAGGTAATTTAACGCTCTAATTAAAAATTGTTTCATAATATTGACAATTTAAAAAATACAAATACAAATCCCCAACTCTTAACTCCAAAATTCCCAAAATTCTGGAATCAACCCTACTCAAACCACTCAGAAGCTACCTCTACACCCTTCATGACGCTGATTAACACAAACTTTGAAGCAATCAACATGCATTTCTTTGCACGCTCATAGAGCGTGTCATAAACGCAATTTTTAGCGCTTGTAAATTGCAATAAAAATTTTGTATGTAGTACATTCGTGAAGCAACCATGCAACAGCAACGCCAACAGCAATGACATGCACAGCATCATTACCAAATGCTGCTGTGTAACTCTATAAGGAAGGCGTGTGATGTGGCTTGGCAAGGACGATCGCGGCGCGTTGCAATAATTTAACGTTTGGCGCGTTGAACGAAATGAGAAAGTACTTTGTCAGCTTTGTTGTGTGAAACAGCAGTAACAACAACTAGTAATAATGATTTCATTAAAGCAAATGAACACCATTGCAGTAAAGAAGGAAAAGAAGAAGAATTGTAGTGTATCTACTAAAAGCATGACATGCAAGTGTTGATCCGAAGCTTGAATAGGATAATCAGCACTTGCGTTGAGCTTAATGGTTTACGCGGTGGTTTTTGTATTTCTCTCTTTTGTAAATGTGCGTTTGCTCTATTTCTAGTGTAGTTGTTCTTAGAATTGTTAACACAATTTAAATAAGATTAAAGGAATTGAGAGTAAGAACTAACAAAAGCAGTCTTCGGATGCCGATGAAGGATTTCTACCTTTCACGAATATACATCAGGATTTTCACTGCCCGATGCAACCGTTCCTAAGCTAGTTAGAAAATACTCCATAAATTAGTTTAAATCGGTGAAATCCTAGTGTTACCTTCCCTGGACTTGTACCAAAAATATTTAAATACAAATTTTAATTACAGCTCAAAAAATGGAGGTATCTTCATGAAAATCGGCACACAAGTTACCCTCATAAAAGTTATTGACTCTATACAAATTTTTTGAAATCGGTGTCTCCTTATGCCTATAAAACAAATTAAAAAACAAATTTTAAATTCAGCTTAAAAAAGCAGGATAGTTCATAAAACTTGCCGCATAATTTCCTCACATGAAAGGTATTGAATGTATCAGAAATAGTTGAAATCGTCTATTCACTAGAACTTAATTTTCCTAATGTTATATTTAAATTGAGTCAAAAAAGCAAGTGTTTGTGGAAAAAATGTTTCGAAATATTTCGAAAAATGTAATCATTATTTCTTGCTTCTTCAGCTTCCTTTTAAAGCATTACAAAGCCTCCACATTCATTAAAAAAAATATTACGTATACGTCATGTGGCTTTTGAAAATTTTAATTGCGTTTTGATAATTAAATCAAGAAGGCATATATGTGCAAACAATTTTTTTTCGAATCGATAGAAAATATTCCGAACTTTCATATTATTGTAGTTAAAAGATGTAGTGCGCTGAAAGTTATATGCAAAATATATATAGCGAAAGCTTGCAAAAATTGTATGAAGTTTTACGATTACAAAATTTTGTTATAGTTTTGGGAAAAAAAATCAACTTCATGCAAAGTAGTAATGAATTGTTCATATTTTAACATTTCTTTATAAGACTGCATCACTAAAATCTGAAAATTAGATATTCATAAAATGAAATTTTTCCTTGGCTGAACCAATTTTCGTTCATTTCATTGGAACAATTGGTTATATGGGGGCTATATCGACTGCCAGATGGAAGATACGCTTATTTCAAAATATTTAAAAAAAAGCCCTAAAAAGGAAGAGTATTTTTTTGAATCGTGCTCAACCAAACCACAATTTGTTCTCGAAATTAAATTGCCAAGTAATTACAGAACGACTAAACTTCGGTTTCGAAAAAGTATACAGTTATTAAGAATTCATTGATTTTATATAATTTTAACCTTAAAAAGGTTCGGCTTGGCATATGCTTGGTTCGCTCGGTTTTCTTCTGTTTCGAAAATCCCACTCGTTTAACATCAACTAAAAAATATGACAGAAATATCGGTTTATTGAAAACATTGTTTATTTTTTTTGAAGTTAACTTCTTAGGTTAGGCGAAATTCATGGATGTTTCCACTTAGGGCGGTTTACAGGGTTGCCACCTACCCTCTTTTTTAATATAGAGCTAGATATGTCAATAAGGGTACCAAATTAAATGGCAGGGTTGCCAGCTAGGGTTGCCACCTAACCGCAATTTATTTATTTTTTCGTATATCTCGGGAACTGCTTGACCGATTTGGTAAAATTGGGCACCTAGACAATTTGATTCATTCTAAGATTATGGCATGGGTGTTTCCACTTAGGGCGGTTTACAGGGTTGCCACCTACCCCCTTTTTTTAATATAGAGCTAGATATGCCAATATGGGTATTACATGAAAGGTATCTTAGACCGAATTCCAAATATGACAATTTCACGCAGGGTTACCACCTAACCGCAATTCACAACCCCTTTTACAACTCTCCTTCCTATATTTCTACGCCTTCACACTATCTCCCTTCTTTTTCTCTTCGTTCCCCTCGTTCCTTCTACCACTCTCTCTTCATCTATATCCCATTCGTATTGGCCCCTGTTAATTTAGGCATAATTCTATGCACGTACCGAATTTGAAGAAAAACGCGCCATGTATAAGATATTTTCGAATTTATCGGTTGCCTGGTCCACTTTCCGGAAGTAAGAAATTGTTAATCTAAACCTTATTCGAATACATCTTATTCATATTTCGATATTTCTGAATTCAAGAAGTTAACTTCTCTCACGAAGTTAACTTCTACACGCGGTTTTTTTTAGTAAAAGCAACTTATTTCTTTATATCCCTTAAAACTCTCGTAGAGTAAATTGGCAATTGTGCAAGTACATAATATTTTGTATGCGTTCACTGTATGCTATATTTATTGTTGTTAGCAAAATAAAAACAATGAAAAGTATAAATGCATAGGCAAATATCGTTTCAACAGATTGTATTGCATTTTCACACACGATTACCTCGAACGAAGGGACCCCAATTGCCTGACAATGTTGATGCGGGAGGCAGTGCTTCGATGGCTGAATGCTTGCACGTGCTCAATATGAGGTTGCATAGAATTACCAGCAAAACATTTTGCACTTCAAACAAAATGAAAAACCCAGAAGAAAGGAGTAAAAAAACAATATTAAAGAGCATACTCAAGCTACGCATACAAACTAGAGTTGTTGCGAATGTGGTGTCTGGAATAACTGCGAATCTAAATGGAGTGCCAAAGGCTTCCGAGCTAGAAAAACTTTCACTTTTGTTACAACCAATGTCGAAAACTCGCTTTTCCACACACGGATGCGGGTATTCGCAGCAATAACAATACCTACGTATCAATGAAACAATCTGCAGCTCGCATTATTGTTAGGTCGGTGGCGTATGAGTAATATAAATGCGTAAATAAATACGCAAAACTCACGCAGCGATGGAATGTCACGATAATTTTTTTTGTTGTTCTAAAATATGCCGCGTAAGAGGGAGCTTTTTTTTGCATTAAACAAAAGTGTGTTTGTGTATGCGTGCAGAATCAAAGAGTATTACCAAACGCTTAAGAGGCAACACCCACAAAAACAATTGCATTAGCTGGGTAATAGCGAAAGACGAGGCAAATAAAGGAAAATAAACAAATACTCAGTGGGAGAGTGAAACTAAAAAAAGTATTGATTGCTTACCCAACCAATATGCTGCGTTTTTTCTTCAGCTCAAGGCTTGCAGCCACGAGCCACACGTATATGGCACATATGCCGCCAGACATTTATGTTTTAAAGTATGCGCGTGTGTTCGTCAACTGGTATGCTTTTCAGTGCTCGAGTTTCACTTTCTAATATCACATATACATATCTATACATGTGTGTAGGTCCCCCCATCTACTTTGCTCTCTACATTTTATATTAGCATCCATTCAAGCGTCGTTAAAACGGAGTTCAATTGTTAAGTTCTACAGACAATAATGAAAATGTTTTTGTTGGCTAAAAAATTCCAAACGTTCCAATGTTACGCAGCCAGCAGGAAAAATATGCAAACAAATAAACGCACAAGCACTTTATATGAGTATATGAGTATGTTCACATTTTATTGCAGGTAGTTCTGTGGAGCTCTCTTCCACTCTCACCCTCACAGTTATTACTGCAACATTCCTGCTGATCTCTGATGTGCTTTACCTTCATTGTATGTTTATTTGCAAATCTTTTTTTTTTGAGTGGGCATTCCTTTCGCTTCGTTAGTAATAATTTGTAAATCTTTTCAATTCAATAAAATTTGATTGCTGCAAAAGTATGCAATTGTTGAAGCTTACGTGCATTTGATTTAGTCTTTAAAAGCCATTATTTAATTCTAAATCGATGAGTTGGTATGCAGTCATTTATTTATTGGACAGTACAAAGTTTGCAGATTTTATTGCAATTTATGCATTTATACATGTTTTCCTTGCCGCGCCGCGCCGTGCTCTCTTTCCTCTTCCAACTATTTTTTTCCTTCCTGCGGGTTATATCTTACCTTTTCTCTACATATAATATGTATGTATGTATGTTTGTGGACGTATCACTCGGAAAACGCTGATTGGAATTCAATGAAACTTTAAATTTAAATTTAAGATATCGATTATTCCGATAACTCAACCGAATTCAAATTTATCGGTCGATATCTAAGTTATCGGCCAATATTTGAACCAAAAGGACCTTTTGGCGATCAAAATCTGCTGTTTAAAACACCCCAGCGGTACAATTGAAAATGTGTCATCGATCAAAATCTTTTTATTGTTGTTGTCCAAAGTTATTGAAAATATGTTCTTTTTGGAACATATTGACACAACAATATCAGTTGCAGTCTTCGGAGATGCCGCAAAAACTTTTGATGTAATACGACTGTTGGTTGTTTTGCTAAAATCTTAAAATCTAACAGTTTTAGAAACAGTTACAAAAAAGTGAAAGCTTGTTAAATTGCAATTTTAAGAGAAATGAAATAAGTCCCAATGAAAATGAAATAAATGCCAATGGTAAAAAATAATAAATTGTAGTTTTAAGAGAAATGAAATAAGTCCCAACATATATGAAATAACTCTCAATGCTGGAAAATGAAATAACTCCCAACGAAATCCAGTTGAGAGTTATTTCATTTGGGAGTTATTTCATTATGAAATAATTCCCAACAAAATTTTATGAAATAAGTCCCAACGCATTGGGAGTTATTTCATTATGAAATAAGTCCCAATTTGTATGGAAAATATTTGGGACTTATTTCATATTTTTTTTGGGACTAATTTCATTTGGGATTTATTTCGTGGTACCGTTTTCCTCACTATCTTCTCTAATATATAAAGATTTCGTGTCACGGTGTTCGTAAGCTTATAAGCGTATATCTGGGGGATATGATAATAGGTTTTAAACTATATTTCATATCCCTATAGGTGATTAGGGTCTTGAAACCCAATGTGGACCAGCTGTAACCCTGGAAGGAATTTCTGAGTTATAGATATCAAATGAAAGGTGTTAATAAGAGTTTTAAGGGGAATTTATTTCAAGACCCATGTAGGAACCCGTTTCCGAGATATCGACCAAAATGTGGACCAGGTGTGACCCTAGAAAGTGTTTGGACATTATGGGTACAAAACTAAAGGTGTTGATGGTGTTGTGGGGTTCTTAGTTCGATATGCGAACGCGGTTCCGACATATTGACATTAATTTGGATCAGGTGTGACTCAGACGATATTTGTACGATATGGATATCAAATAAAAGGCGTTTGCGGTGCTCTTAACAGGGATGGGTTCTGAGTCCAATGTAAGAACCCGTTTCACAAATACCGGATATTGACGGATATTTGCGAGATATAGACAAAATGTTATTTATAAAATGTTTTTTTAGTTAAACTTAGATTGCTGAATATCTCTAAATGGGTTCATGGTAGGGACTTGAAAATTTGTTACGATACCACTACTATACTCACGACAAAAATTTGAGTTATGGGAAAAGGGGACATAGAAACTCGAATACATACTTAATTTTTAAGTTAAACTCCTAGAAAAGTGTTCATGTCAGGGACCTGAAAATTTTTATGGATGTAAACGTTATCAATACAATTCTCAATAGGTTGATGTTATCGCATAAAAGGCGTAGCACCTCTAATACAAACTTAATTCTTTAGGCTTAATATCTCTATGTGGGGTAAAGTTTGGACCATTAAAATTGGTATGAAGGTGAACTAACATACTCAAAAAATAAGGGGGCTATGGGGAAAGGCGTGTCACTTCCTATACATACATACCTTTTAAGGCTGCCTGGGAATTGGTATAGAGATACACATACGATATCAATTAACCTCTCACAAAAAAAGTTCGAGTTACAGGAAGAGGGGACGTGACACCTTCCATACAAAATTCATTTTTTCAAATAAAGAAAATACGGGCGTGTTCGGGAATTCTGGGAATGAATTCAACAAATATATATTTTGCATATGTTGTTTCAATACAACGTTTTTTTGATTAATCAAAACCCTGTCAGTTCTACTAAATTTAATTGGTTGCTGAAATAAACTTAAAATTACAGTTCTTTCGCTGTTGAATTAACTAGAAAAATGTGTTGTTTTAAGATTTACAGATCTGTGACTGTTCAATGAAGAACTGAATTTAGTTACTTCAACAAAAAATTCCGTTCAAGTAACCAAAATTTGGTAAATTTAACAGTTTTTGGTCAACTTCAGGATAACAGTAGGAGATTGTTGATTTTACCAGTGCCATTATTTTTGTTTACAAAATATATGTTTTTTATAAACACTAAAATTTTAAAACATCAAATAAAAAAAATTTACTTTCTCTTTAAATATTAAGGGATTCTAATTTAAATGCATATGCTCCACCTCAAGTACGTGCTCTGAGACATAATCTTGATGGACTAATTGTAGTCGTGCGCCAATTGAGGCGAGATGAACGCACATTTTACAAGAAATTTATTAGCCCTAGCTCTAACAGCGTTACGCATCGTTATCTACAACAACAATAACCAAAGACAAATCATATTAAAATAATTTTTTGTCATTGTCACCGCAAAAACCTTGGTGGTAGTACTCATTTCGGTGTCTGTTTAGTTATGCCATGAGGCTTTGGCACAACAAAACGTTTTAATGCATGAACGCGAACACCATTATTTAATGACTTAATTTTGTGCGCATCCAAGTAGAAAATTAAAATGAATTTTTTTGTATTTGGAGCTTCCCCATTATTAATATTTGTATTTTTGGCATTTATGTTTTTTTGGTTATAACTTTTTTTTTAAATTATTGTGCATTCGAGCTTAGTATTTGTGCCACAATGCAGGGAGTTGATTTTAACAACTTAGATTTTTTTTAATATTTTACGTTGTTGGTGTGATGTTATTCGTAGTGATATCAGGGAATGTTCTGTTTAGTCGAATCATTTATTTACATACGTAGCTGAGATAAGAAGCAGGTGAGAAATACACTGAGTGAAAAATCTACCTTTACATCCCTCGCCTCAGTCTCGCTATCCACATTGAAGATGGTAGAACGCCGAAACCGATTTGTCAGCAACCCAAATTTTACATGGGATGTCAACAATCTTTCCAATACATCAGTGACTTATCTCTCTCAAACCACCCACAAGGATACAAATTGTAGATGGCCGTAGGTCACTAACTAAATGGAATTCATTTCACCAGTTAATCGCATAGCTATTTTTCACTGTGTATAACTATGTTTTTCGAACTACATATTTCATTCCATCCATACCTTGAAACAAAACTGTTTAACATTTGTTTAAACAAAATTATACCAAATTGATCCCAAAAGCTCTATAACTAACAACAGGAGCTAATTTCACAACTTTTCTAATTTGTACCAAAAAACATAATTACTGTGTTACCGTTAATATTATTTCTGACAGCATCAGTTCTCATCCTAGTCATAATTAACATACCTTGTTGAATGGAGAGAAAATTTTCCGACGATTAATTTTTATAGATATGAAAAAAAAAATTACACCCTATGATGGAACTTTACATGTAGTTGTTTAAACTTGTTTAGCAAACGCCTGCCTCGTAGGAAAAGTCATAGTTGTTGTGCTGTCTGAGCTACCAACTTCAAAGCGTTGTCGACTGTTTTAGATACTACTTACATATTTGCCATCAAAATTGAAAGAGTTGAAAATATTTGGTATATCACCCTATGATGGAACTTTACATGTAGTTGTTTAAACTTGTTTAGCAAACGCCTGCCTTGTAGGAAAAGTCATAGTTGTTGTGCGGTCTGAGCTACCAACTTCAAAGCGTTGTCGACTGTTTTAGATACTACTTACATATTTGCCATCAAAATTGAAAGAGTTGAAAATATTTGGTATATCACTTTCGTGTTAGTCTTCGACGCAGAAAACTGAAGTGTGTTAGTCTTCGACGCAGAGAACGAAGTGTGTTAGTCTTCGACGAAGAAAACTGAACCGTGTTAGTCTTCGTTGGGAGCGACGATATCTATTCTATCGTCTTCTATTTCGGTCTGAGTATGACGTGCGCTTCTAAAACATCCTTGTAAGTAGGGATCGAGATTTGTTTTCTTAATCAAACCGTAAACTCACTCTTAATGCACAAACGCTTTAACTAGCTTCTCTACTAGTCACAGCTGGGTATAACAAATTATTAAATGATTTAAGTACGAAATTGAGCATGAAAGATGAGATAATATAGATACGTAGCATCGAGAGCAGCCGATGAAGATTGAGTGATGGGTGGAATTTTAAATTTTCCTTTGAAATTCCGTCTTCCGCATTTAATAAACTCCTACGACTTACCAAGATGAACTAAAATTATTCTGGAATACAAATTAAGGAAAAGCT
>CAXKVI010000004.1:89866259-89918759 GCA_964058755.1 Campiglossa producta | reverse complement strand
CTTCATTTATTATTACTCAACAGGTGTTTAAAACATCACGGTGTTACATTTTCTTTCGGTGGCTTTGTGTTCTGGTAGAAAATTCTTGCAGGGAAGGTGAAGCCAAATGCAAATTTGCAAGTGTAAACAGGTTCCAAATGACGCATTCAAATTCGCCAAATTTGGTGCAGTGTAAATGTACTATAAGAGAAGAAAGTTAAAGTTGGTTAAAGCTAACACGCGCTCCTTACTTTTACTGACATATTATCAGATGACAGAATAGCTTAAATAACTTACACGCTACATCAGCTTACTTCCCTGCTTATTTGGCTATATATTTTGATGGATGTTTTCTTTCCTTCTCTATTCTTAAATTTTGGTAGCATGACGTTAATAAGTGCAGAAATTTACGAGAAAATGACTGAAAAATGTCCACTCACTTCCCTTCTGGTAACCGGCGCAGCTTATTTGAGTTAAGTTGACTGTTTTGTTAATTTTATGGCGGCTTGTGGCGCGCGCATTGTTCTTGAATATCTTCGGAAAAAGTAGGTACAAAACCGCGCATCGCAATTCTGCAAAACCGCACATACGTAGCCGAACAAATTTTACAGGAGACACTGAAATCTGATTAAGTTTTGTACGAGCCACTATGTGGTGGGTCAAATTCAAATGTCGTTTTTTTTACATTCTTTTGATGTTGCTTTCACCTGGATGAAGACCAGAACAGATAAATATCTTTGTATGGCACGAACCGTTTTTGCTTGAATTCACTTTGCTACAGCATTTGCCTAAATGCCTAAATATGGGAAAGTAAGCGCTTTCTTGTTGGCTTTAGCTCTCTTATAATTGACAATTCATGCAGGAAGCAAGCGTTTATTCTGATCATTGGCCGACATGACAGGCAGTCGTGATGGTAGTAATTCGCAGGGCGGCATATTCCCAAGCAACAAAGAAATTTAATAAATAAATATTTCCCGAAACTAACGCCCAGTCATCTCTCGAATATGTGCTTAGTCAGCGCGAATTTGCATAATTCAAATTGCTGTTATTCGCATTTCGATCTCCCTTCTGCTACAGTTAAGCTACAGTATAATGTGCATACAAAAACAGTACTATTTTCTCAAAACTTACCAATATTATAAAAAAAATTAAGTAAAATATATATATGAATTGCTATATATCAGTAAGGTTTGAAAAGTTACAGGATGCAAATTAAATGTACTGCAAGAGCTGACAATGATTAAATTTAATTAACTGAAATAAAATTAATTTAAATAACAATTAAATTTCAATATGAATGCGATAACTTGACTAATATGTAGGTAAGTGCCAATTGATGAAATAATAGCAAGAGGAATAATTCACCCACTGACAAACACAAATTAATTGCCTGTCAACCACAGCCCTTGCATGATACATGTCACTCAATGTGCTCGAGATATTCACATACATGCATGAATACATATGAGCGATTTAGGCTTATAAGGTCTGTCTATTTACAAAGAAACAGAAACAAATAGTACATAACCAGCAAAAAATGGGGTTGGTCTAGTATGAACAATGGCTGAGTCGGAAAAAAAACAAAAAAAAATAAAAAAATAAAAAAAATAAAATAAAATTAAAAAATAAATTGAATAAAATAAAATAAAATAAAATTAAATAAAAAAAAATAAATTGAATAAAATAAAATAAAATAAAATGAAATAAAATAAAAAAATAAAATAAACTCAAATAAAACAAAATAATATAAAGTAAAAAAAATAAAAATAAAAGAAAACAAGTAAGGAAAGCTGTCTTCGGCAGTGCCGAAGGCTATATACCTTTCATGAATAAGCGTCACGATTTTCACTGTTCGATCCCCAGTACAGCCTGTTTCAATTTAACTATATTTACTATACACATTACACATCTTTGTTATAATTTAAAAAAACTTACAAAATAATAGGATCCGAGTTATCGGAACAATCGATTGTATGGAGGCTATATATTATACGTGTTCAATTGTACTGACTTACACTATAGACATTACATATGTAGAAAGTACTAAAGGTGCAATATTTTACGTTCCTAACTTTTTAAATGCGGAAGTATTGGCCAAAAAACCTTATATCGGAACAACCGGTTGTATGGGGCTATATGTTATATTTACCCGATCTTCTTGATTTTCCTCTACACACTACATAAATTGCAAGTACTCAAGTTGCAATATTTTATGTTCCTAACTTTTTAATTGCAGAAGTTTTGGCCAAAAAACCTTATATCTGAACAATCGGTTGTATGGGGGCTATATGTTACATTTGCCCGATCTTGTTGATTTTCACTATATATACTAGGTAAATAGAAAGTACTCGAGTTGCAAAATTTTACGTTCCTAACTTTTTAATTGCAGAAGTTTTGGTCAAAAAACCTTATATCTGAACAATCGGTTGTATGGGGGCTATATGTTACATTTGCCCGATCTTGTTGATTTTCATTATATACACTACATAAATAGAAAGTACTCGAGTTGCAAAATTTTACGTTCCTAACTTTTTAATTGCAGAATTTTTGGCCAAAAAACCTTATATCTGAACAATCGGTTGTATGGGGGCTATATCTTACATTTGCCCGATCTTGTTGATTTTCACTTTAATACACTACATAAATAGAAAGTACTCGAGTGCAAAATTTTACGTTCCTAACTTGTTAATTGCAGAAGTTTTGGCCAAAAATTCTTATATCTGAACAATCGGTTGTATAGGGGCTATATGTTACATTTGCCCGATCTCGTTGATTTTCACTATATACACTACATAAATAGAAATTACTCGAGTTGCAAAATTTTACGTTCCTAACTTTTTTAATTGCGGAAGTTTTGGCCAAAAAAACCGTATATCTGAACAATCGGTTGTATGGGGGCTATATGTTATACTGGTCCGATCTTGTCAGTTCCGACAAATGATTCCTATATTGCAAAATGGTGGCCACATACAAAATTTCAGCCAGATATTTTAAAAATTGAGGGACTAGTTTGCGTTCAAACAGACAGACGGACAGACGGACATGGCTAAATCAACTCAGCTTGTCATCCTGATCATTTCGGTATACTTATTGATCCATCTCTTCTTCTTCTCATACTTACAAACATCGGACCAAAGTTATAATACCATTTCATGTTCATGAAAGGTATACAAAACCAGCAAAAAATGGGGTTGGTCTAGTATGAACAATGGCTGAGTCGGAAATAAAATTAAAAAAAAATAAAATAAAATAAAATTAAAAAAAAAAAATAAATTGAATAAAATAAAATAAAATAAAATAAAATAAAATAAAATAAAATAAAATAAAATAAAATAAAATAAAATAAAATAAAATAAAATAAAATAAAATAAAATAAAATAAAATAAAATAAAATAAAATAAAATAAAATAAAATAAAATAAAATAAAATAAAATAAAATAAAATAAAATAAAATAAAATAAAATAAAATAAAATAAGATAAAATAAAATAAAATAAAATAAAATAAAATAAAATAAAATAAAATAAAATAAAATAAAATAAAATAAAATAAAATAAAATAAAATAAAATAAAATAAAATAAAATAAAATAAAATAAAATAAAATAAAATAAAATAAAATAAAATAAAATAAAATAAAACAAAATAAAACAAAATAAAATAAAATAAAATAAAATAAAATAAAATAAAATAAAATAAATTGTGAATTTTTGGCGACCTTTTTTCCTTAAATAAAATAAAATAAAATAAAATTAAATAAAATAAAATAAAATAAAATAAAGTAAAACAAAATAAAATAAAATAAAATAAAATAAGGTAAAAAAATAAAAAAAAAATAAATAAACTATAATAACAAAAAAAATATATTAAAAAATAAAATAAAATGAAAACAAATAAATAAAAGAAAATAAACGAAAATAAATTCAAATATAACTAAAACTACAAAAAAAATAAAGTTAATAATAAAATAAAATAAAATAAAATAAAATAAAATAAAATAAAATAAAATAAAATAAAATAAAATAAAATAAAATAAAATAAAATAAAATAAAATAAAATAAAATAAAATAAAATAAAATAAAATAAAATAAAATAAAATAAAATAAAATAAAATAAAATAAAATAAGATAAAATAAAATAAAATAAAATAAAATAAAATAAAATAAAATAAAATAAAATAAAATAAAATAAAATAAAATAAAATAAAATAAAATAAAATAAAATAAAATAAAATAAAACAAAATAAAACAAACTAAAATAAAATAAAATAAAATAAAATAAAATAAAATAAAATAAATTGTGAATTTTTGGCGACCTTTTTTCCTTAAATAAAATAAAATAAAATAAAATAAAGTAAAATAAAATAAAATAAAATAAAGTAAAACAAAATAAAATAAAATAAAATAAAATAAGGTAAAAAAATAAAAAAAAAATAAATAAACTATAATAACAAAAAAAAATATATTAAAAAATAAAATAAAATGAAAACAAATAAATAAAAGAAAATAAACGAAAATAAATTCAAATATAACTAAAACTACAAAAAAAATAAAGTTAAAAAAAGGGGGAAAAATTATGATAAAAATGGCTAAACTTAATGAAATAAAATAGAAAACAGTTGAATGAAATAAAAAAATAATGAAGTTAAAGATTGAATGTGAATGAAGTGTCGTAAATGTGTCTAGATCTTTTAATATCCCATTTTCTCCAGGTTTGTTTGGATATGCGGCACTCTGGGGATTGCATTTGAGGTTCACGCAGCTCTGTTGGGCCATATCTTCAAGAGATTGATGACAGCTGAGCGTCAGTTCAGAGTTGAACGAGTGAGAGCCAAGGGATTTGAAGGCTGCTTGAACGAAAAGGACTAATCGCGGAACAATATCTTTAGAGATTGGGTGTACGATTCTGTACAGGGTACGTATGGAAGCACAAACTTCATATTTATTTGATCCACAAATGGCATTTGCTGGCTCCTCTCTCGCTAACAAATGTGGCTGCAACCGCACTCAATCATCGACGCCTCTGCCATTGCTGGCCGTCTTATCAATTTGCTACCAGCGGCTGATTTGATAATCTATGAACCTTGACACACACCTACATAAGTACTTGCAATCATACAAGATTGTTATTAACGCTTGCAGATGTTGCATTGTGCGCACATTTGTTTTTGTTACACGTAAGGTATGTAAATCTTCAACGCACATAAACAGTCCTGGGCCCTACCTCCTTGACACATATCGTAGATGATGTTCGTGTGTATGTATGTGTGCCCAATTGAGAGGCAATTGCCATTATGTAACCACTTGCATAGCACTTGTCACCTTGTCGCTGTGCTGTCATTTCAATGCCTCAATATTCTTGCAAACGATAATGTTTAGCTGTTTATGCGCCGCAAACTAAATCATCATTAACCGCAACAAGTGCAAAACTCGCAAGTAACAACGTCCGTATACGGCAACGAAGCAACTCCCGTGACAGCCATCAAAATGTAATAATCCGATATCTATTCACCCCTTGATTCCAGTACTTCCCTTCTGCACGACCATTTGCTTAGCAGCTGTTCTCTAGTTATCTCAGCTTCACTTTGACTGTCGTCCCTATTGTCTTGCCAGCGGCACAATTGTCAGCTTACAAGTACTTAACAATACGACAAGCACCTTGCCTATGAAAATAATACTTACATATGTAGGCACATGCGTATGCGCATTACGTCCTGCTGCGTCAGCATTGCAATTCGGCGACCTAATTCGATTGCTTATTCTTGCCGTTAGCGTTCTTGGCTTGGTTAAATATGCAAATGTGCGACCGTTGGGTGTCATAATTACACACTGCAAGTGCAATCCAATTACACTCTTACACTTGCTTACTGCAACACGCATGTAAGCTTGTTTATGGTATTCGAATGATCGCCCAAATGCATCTTAAAATTTTTTTTACAAGAACGCCTGTTTGTTGGGTTATACATTTTAATGAAGACATTTCGTTAGGTAACCTCGAAACATTCAGTTTAAACTGAGCTGGTCCCCATACAAATCATAAAATGAAACCACGGTTGGAGCTAAATTTGAAGCTTTTGTTGAGAGGATTTTGGTTTTTGAAGTTGTTGAAGTCAACTTCTTAGACGGCGATATGAAATTTTGATTGATGATACATTTACACTGCACCAAATGCGTCGCATTTGGCGAAGTTATTTCGAGAATGTTTGTCCGCAGAATGAATTTGTTTTCCAAATTAGATGAATTTAATTCAATTTGACCTAATTTGGTGAACAAATTCAATCTGCGGATGAACGGTCTCGAAAAAACTTGGCCAAAAGTAACGCATTTGGTGCAGTGTAAACGTAGCTTGAGAGTAAAATTTGAGAAAATTGCTGATGATGCAATGGAAATTATGCAACGGAAAATTTAAATTGTAGCCGATTTTGAGGCGTATGTTGCAGACTTTCAGGCGTAGGCGATTTTCACCACGATGTTTAGCTGTGCAAAACAAATAGGAGGTGAAATTCTAGGATCTAGCTAATATTGCACAAATTGTAATAGTTAGGCTGAGCAGAATTCATGGATGTTGCCACTTATAACGGTTTACAGGGTCGCCACCTATCACAATTTATCCTAAATTAGAGCTAGATATGCCAATATGAGTATCAAATGAAAGATATTCTCGACCGTATTCCAAATATGATAATTTCAAGCAGGGTTGCCACTTAGGGTTACCACCTAACCGCAATTTATTTCTTGTTTCGTATATCTCGGGAACTGCTTGACCGATTTGGTTAAAATTTAGCCGATAGACAGTTTGATTTATTTTTAAATTATATACATAGATTCCAGTTCGCATTTTATTCTTTGTTATTTCGACCACTATTTAGGTTGCCTATTGACCCATTTGGATGAAATTTTATTACCGTGTTAGTATGCTTCATTCTAATTATTAGCAGAAATATGATTTTGACAGATTTTTACAAGACTCTCTTCTGCTGACAGTTCTTTGCTGGATTTTTCAAGAAACATATCTAGTTTGAAACCTAAAAACTACTTAGAGAGGGAGAAATCATTTTTTTTTTTTTGCAAAACACAAAATTCATAGCCCTCATAATGAAATATATCTCCAAACTATTTTGGAAAAGTTAGAAAAACATTGACATTTTTGCAGAAAGCCAAAATTCAGAATTAAAAATTTTCCGAAAAATGTAAGGTTTTTTCTGCCCTCTGACTACTTTCTACATTTTGGTTTTCTGAATTTTTAATTCTGAATTTTGGCTTTTTGAATTTTTGATTCTGAATTTTTGGTGTCTGAATTTTGCCTTCTGAAAAGTGGTTTCTGTCTAAAGTTTTGTGAATTTTTGTTTTTTGTATTCGTGGGGGGAACCGAATTGGTGACAACTTTAATTCATCGATGCTTTTCAGTTTCTGTTCTAAAGTTGGTTATGATCAGTCAATCCGTTTAGAACGCAATTTTAGTTATGCATACATACACAAATAAAATATTTGAATCTTATATATTATATATGTAGTAGAGGCAGACGTCCTGTCTAAATGTGAGCTCACTGTCCCCCTTTTACAACTCTGCTTCCTATCTTTCTTCGCCTTCACACTATCTCCCTCCCTTTTTCTCTTCGTTCTCCTCTTTCCTTCTACCACGACCCTCTTCCTCTTTTTTTCTTTTTTTTACTCGAGTTGTATGTCATTATAATTAGCTAACGTCAGCTGAAAAAACTACTGCAGAGCTCAAAGAGTCATAAAAGACTACCAATTCGAATGCCGGAAATTCGTCAGCGAATTCCAGGCTCATCTGCGACCTTGGTTGACTTCTGAAAAAATCGTTCTACTTATATTCAAAGAGAGTGGCCCGCGATTAATACCTTTCCTCCATAGTGCGCTTTAATTGATCCCAACTTATATGCTATGGGCTTGGTTGGGATAGGTAAATTTTAGGAGTAGAGATTTTATATTTTAGGAGTTGAGACTTTATATATCCCATCGCATCTGTTACGAACAATTAGTCTACCCATATAAAAAGATCAAAACTGACATTGGTTAGACGCGTGCTCCTTTGCGACCCATCCCGGATTCTGCCTAGACTAATGGGATTTGTTTGCGGAGCAGGTATTTATATTCACTGGCGTCAGATGCTTTGTTATTAAAATTAATATACATATGTCAAGTCTTAGCCCTAAATGCAATTGTCCCAAACAACAAAAGGTCAAGTGATAACTTTTCGAAAAAGAAATATTTCAGAAAGCTTTCATGGCTTTTTGCTCCTTTACAAAACAAACATACAATTTAATGTAAGAGACATTGCACCTCAGAAGGCACTAAAAATAAGTATTACCCTTGTTAACAGCACTCCAACCGCTGACACTACAAATGATAGCCCGCTTAAGCGCCTGAAGTACTGTACAAAATGCTAAACTATATTCAATTTGCACTCATTTGCATTTAGCTGCGGTAACGGTTACAAGTCCATAACGCGACTGAGGCTGCACTTCGTCTTGAGGCTGCACAAATGTTGAACACCCGCATTATGTTTGGGTATTATGCAAATTGTATTGCACACTTTTAGGCGCTCACAAGTAAAACTTGTAATTGTTTTTCATCTGTGTCAGAGCTCAATCGCATGGATGTGCCATTGTGTGGTGTAAAATGGCAGCTCCATTTCTTGCATGTTTTACATTTTACAAGTGTTTCAATTGCAGATTCTCCAGGCAAACGACACCTGCGGTGGACACATACAAACAAACGTCTTAGGCGACATTAAAAGTACAGAGCAGCGAAACGAAAGTACCTAACTTTTTTGAGTGCCCAAAAAGCGCAATTGTTGGATACTTTACAATAGTGATCTAACAGACTTAATGACACCTTGGACAAGGCAACAAGTGCACCTGAGCACTTTTTCGTATAAAAATGGAAATGAGCCTGACCCCGCGATGAGTGGGTGTAGGCCATCAAAAGTCGCAGGACAAATGCACGTAGAGCAGTGAGAGTAAGTGTATAAGTAGGTATTTTTAAAGTGTGCTCGAGTATTATAACATATGTTTATGGCTTACTGACGTCCTTTTCTTGTAAGTACAAGAAATCTTCCTGGTATAAATTCTGCTGCTTTAAAGAAGTCTTTAAGCTTGAACTTACAGAAGGTGATTTGTTACACATTCATAAAGTAGCATAAAATAAAAAAAATTAAAAAACAAAAAGACAAAACTAAAAAAAAATAAGAAAATAAAATTAAAAAATTAAAGTTAATTAAATAAAATTAAATTGCACTAAATAAAATAAAAAAATTTAGTTAGATTAAAAAAGAATAAAATAAAAATTAAACAAATAAAAACAAATAAAAAAATATATAAAATATTATAAAAAAAATAAAAAAATAGAACAAAATAAAATAAAGTAAAGTAAAATAAAATAAAATAAGATAAAATAAAATAAAATAAAACAAAACAAAATAAAATAAAATATAATAAAATAAAATAAATTAAAATAAAATAAAATAAAATAAAATAAAATAAAATAAAATAAAATAAAATAAAATAAAATAAAATAAAATAAAATAAAATAAAATAAAATAAAATAAAATAAAATAAAATAAAATAAAATAAAATAAAATAAAATAAAATAAAATAAAATAAAATAAAATAAAATAAAATAAAATAAAATAAAATAAAATAAAATAAAATAAAATAAAATGAAATGAAATGAAATGTAATGAAATGAAATGAAATATAAATAAATAAAATAAAAAATAGGTAAAGGAATAAAATAAAAACAAATAAAAAAAAATTATATTTTATTAAAAAAAATTCATTAAAATAAAATAAAATAAATCAAAATAAAAAAATAAAAAAATAAATTCACCTATAAATTTTTATCAATTTAGCCATTTCAGCTACCGAGATATGTCAATTTGTGTGAATTTCGAAATTTTCGATATCGAAAAAGAAGGCGTGGTTATCATCCGATTGCGCCCATTTTCAATAGCAACCTACCTTGGCCAAAAAAGTAACCTGTGTATAAAATTTCATAAAAATATCTCAATTTTGGTATATTTTAATCCTCATTCCCAGAGCGCTTAATTTCCCTAATCTTGCAATCAGGCATCAAATTCGTCCCACCATGCATCTAAATTGTTCGGTAAGATATTCTGTTCTGTTAGTTGCACTGCATGAACGGCAACATTCTCCAGCTTCCAAACACATTACATTATTGCAACACATAACCATTAAAGACGCAAGCAGGGCTTATAGGTATGGAATGCTGAAAATCATTGAGGTTATGGCAATGGTGACGATGATGCCAGTAGTTGTAGAACAAATCGCAAATTTGTATTGTCGGGATATATGTTTGTAATGGCACAGGTATGGGTGGGTGTTAAATAGCGCCGACACACGAGCCACATAATGAAGACATTCCAAATGGCAGCTCGTATTCTCGGTTAGCTAGGGCAAATGTTTACGTGGTTATGTGTATTTGATGCTTGTGTGTTTTTTTTTATTGCACTACGTGTAAAACTATGCGAATATCTTCATTATACATTCCGATGATGGCCATTGCCGCGTCTGTAGTTGGATGCTTGGCTGATACTTTTCTCATATATTTTTGTGCATATAGAATGTTGAAAAGTTTGCTCGAGTGGCTATAACATATACATTTGTACTTATGCATACAGTAGGGTGTGTACGATTGTGCATTTTGTTATCGCAATTTTTAGGGCACACCTTTGTTTTTGATGCGCATTCATATGTAAGTTAGAGTGCTAGTTTTTAAAGTAAAAATTGTATCGTTAGATATCTTTAGAAGTTAAGCTGCCCATTTGCTCAACTAAATGAAATCGGTCCGATATTCTTATGTCGAATCCAACATTCTTTAAAAAAAAGGACGTGTGGCACTCGGGGACTGCCGCGGTAAAGCTATTGCATATCACTTTTTATCAACTTATGCAATTATAATATTTATGAAAACTCAATGGGCATATTTATGACTTTAGAGCAGTACAGCCTTAACCTGTTAACTGTATAGCCTATACAGCTCCAATTTTATGTACAACGTCACACTGTTAGTAGTATAGCCTAAATGTAGGCAAGGCTTACAGATCAAAATTTAATGTAATGTAATGTACAGCTCCAATTTTATGTAATCAGCCTGTTCCTAATATTGTTTTAATATACGTCATACGCCTAAATGTAGGCACCGCTTATATTTATTTTTTTCAAGTTATGTTGCTAACGCCGAACCTTTTAACATTGATAAAAGTCCGTTACTACGAACTTTTTTAACATTAACATTTTTTTCATTTGACTCCCACCGCCAAGGCCTGCTTAAAATCTATGCAATAGAAACTGTTCAACATTGTTTCACTAGTTTGAACCCTGAAGTGGAGGTCTCTTCCCTTTCTGCGCCAAAGTCTGGTTTCAATGCGAACGATTTCGATAACGGGGCGTTCTATCTATTCACTTAATTTAATCTAGCCAACTATATGCTGCACTTTTCGCAATTCCTTAAGCACTCTAATCTACATACATAAGAGCTTTAAAATACATGTTTTAACATATTTTCCTGTGCACTTCACATTTTTCCTTTAGTTATGTTTTTTAATCTTTAGTTATGTTTTCAAGGTACATTACAAATAGACACCCGTTGCATACATAAATATACCCGCATACCTAAGTACACATTATATTTCGTCTGGGGAATCATGTCATCAACAGAAAAATTCCACACGCTAATATTTACTTGGTACGCTTGTAACCAGGGACCGTGAGGGTTACCCCGGGAAATACTCCGAGAAATACCCGATTTGATCTCGGGATAGTCTGAAAACAATCGGGAGAAGGTCGGTTAACGATAGCTTAATCAATGCCGAAATTATCCGAAAAGAATCCCCGAAAAGTCCCAGAATGGTCTCGAAAACAGAAAAAAAGCAATCCAGACATGATACTGCAAACAATACTGAAATGATGTGAAGACAATCCCAAAAGGTTCTAAAATATACCGAAAACAATCCAGAATTAAACAATAACCAAAAAATCCCTAAATTATCCCGAAAACAATCCCGAAACAATCTCAAAAAAAGTTTAGAAAACTAAGTTTTTGAATTAAAATTTTTAAAATTACTATTAGGTAGGTAGGTAGGTTCAAGTGGCTGCCGCAGAGGCACACTTAGGCCAGTTTTGAAGGCCCGTTGTGATACCACCAACGCAAGGAAAGTCAGCCCCGGGACCCAGCCATATGGAAAATCCCTGAGTTGTTGGGATTTTCCACATAGCAGAATCCCGGGACTGACACTCCTAAACCGACACCGTTACTCCTCCTCGAACCACTTAGATGACTTTATGAAGCCCATCAAGTCCTTTATGTCCAGTTCCGCGATCTGGCTTAGACTATCTAGGAACGGAACTCCCAAAAAGCGCGTTCTCACGCCGCTTAAAGCCGGACAGTTGCAGATGAGGTGCTCCACCGTTTCCTCCTCCTCATCATCTTTGCAACTCCTGCAGCATCGTCGGTAGGGCACACTTAGCCTTTCTGCATGCCTACCAATGAGGCAGTGACCGGTTAATACCCCTATCAATATGCAGATTTCCCTCCTAGTTAGGGCATAAATGCGTCTAGACCTTTTAAGATCCCATTTTGGCCAGGTTTGTTTCGATATCCGACACCCTGGGGATTGCAGCCATCTTTCGTTGGCTTGACGGAGTGTGTGCTCCTTCAGCATTAGTTTGCATGTGGCAAACGGCATACCTAAGCGCTCTTTATCCCGAAGAACCTGCTTGGTCGTGCCCTGCCTGGCAAGCTCGTCTGCCTTACAGTTTCCCTCAATGTCCCTATGTCCCGGGACCCATATGAGGTTTACGCGGTTCTGTTGGGCCATCTCCTGAAGAGATCGACGACAGCTGAGCGTCAGTTCAGAGTTGAACGTGTATGAGCCAAGGGATTTGATTGCCGCCTGGCTATCGCTGAAAATAGTGATATCTCCTCCGATAACACGTTTGCTTAACCAGGCCGCGGCGTCCCGGATTGCCGAGACTTCCGCCTGGAAGACGCTACAATGATCAGGTAGTCTGAAGGAGAGTTCAAGGTCCAAATCCCTTGAATAAACCCCTCCTCCAACTCTGCCGTCCAACTTCGAGCCGTCGGTGTATATGGAAGTGCCACCATTTGTTTCGGGACACCAATCCGTCCTCTCCCAGTCTTCTCTGCTGGGAATGTTTATTTTGAAGCAGCTATCCCCGACTGTAGTGGTCGCACAACGATCTGTGCTTAGAGGGAGAAAGCTGTAAGATTCCAGAATACTGGAGTTCCAATAGTACCCGCACCCCAACTGGAGGTTTCTCTTAGGCGCAGAGCTGATGCCGCCGCTGACCGAAACCCTTCCAGATCAAGTGGCAAAATGCCCAGAATGGCCTGGAGGGCTTCGTTGGGCGTTGTCCTTAGCGCACCGCTTATACAGATCATATTGGATCTATGGACTTTCCGCAACAGATTCAGGTATGTTGTCTTGCTCAGTGCCGGCCACCATACGACGACTCCATACAGCATGATTGGGCGAATGATGGCCGTGTAGATCCAACTGCATACTCTAGGGCTGAGCCCCCATTTTTTGCCAATGGCTCTTTTGCATGTGTAAAGAGCGATGCAAGCTTTCTTCTGGCGCTGAAGAACATTCTCCTTCCAATTCAGTTTCCTGTCCAGAACTATGCCTAGAAACTTGGCCTTATCCGACAAGCCCAGGCGCGTGCCATCTAGTTCTGGTAGGCTTAGTGGCGGTATTTTGTACCGGTTGGTGAAGAGGACAAGTTCCACTTTCCCCGGGTTGATACTAAGTCCGCAGCGAGAGGACCACCTCGAAACCTCTCGCAGTGCTACTTGCATCAGGTCACACAGAGTTTGTGGGAACTTGCCTCTGAATGCAATAGCTAAATCGTCTGCGTATGCCACTATCTTCCCGCCCCCCCAGCTTGTGTCACGTAGCAACGAGTTGACTGTGAGGTTCCATAAAAGCGGGGAAAGAACACCACCCTGGGGCGTTCCCCTTGTGACATAGCGTGATAACTCGACCGTACCAAGTGAAGAAGCTATTTTCCTTCCTCTTAGAAGTTGGTCAATTAAACCAGTTAGAGGTCTATCTACGCCCAGATTAGTTAGAGCGGAGTTGATCGCCTCCGGGCTTATATTGTTGAAAGCCCCCTCAATGTCTAAGAAGGCCACGATACAGTAGTCCTTTTCACACAGCGATTTCTCAATGACAGATACTAGGCTGTGCAGAGCAGTTTCTGTTGATTTACTCTTGGTGTATGCATGCTGATAGCTAGAGATAAGGTTGCTATCAATAGTCGTTGAAAGGTAGTCGCTTAGTATCCTCTCAAAGGTTTTGAGTACAAAGGACGAGAGACTGATCGGTCTGTAATCTTTTGGCTCGTAGTGGGATGCCTTCCCAGCCTTAGGGATAAACACTACCGTGGCGCTTCTCCAGGAGCCCGGAATGTGGTTGAGAGCCAGGCAGGCTGTGAAGAGAAATACCAGCCATTTAGCTGATGTCTCCAACGTGTTTATAAGTTGCGCGGGGATAATCCCGTCCGGCCCGGCAGCCTTATACGGTTCAAAGCTCTTAACTGCCCACCTTACTCTTTCCTCAGTGATGGGTATATTTACTGCCAGGTTTGTTGCAGGTGCTAGTGGTGCATCATGCAGATTCCCCGGAAAATGTGTATTCAAGAGCAGCTCAAGGGTTTCCTCTTCCGTGCTGGTCCAGGATCCGTCAGGCTTTCGCAAATAGCTGATGGTTGTTTGACTTTTCGAGAGGACTCGTCTAAGTCTCGCTGTGTCGTCGACCTTTTCGACGCCAGTGCAGAAATTTCTCCACGAGGTTCTCTTCGCCTGTCTCAGAGCTTTTTTGTAGGCCCTTAGTTTAGCTTTATATTCATGCCAATGGGGCTCAGAGCCGAAGCTCTTGGCCTTGTTAAATTGTTTCCGGCATGATATTCGGAGCGAGTCCAAATCGTAGGACCACCAATGTGGCCTGTGTTTACCGCGTGGTTTTGGCACTGGACAAGCCTGTCCTAGAGCATTTGAGAGCGCCGATGTAAATGTAGTAACAAGATCCTCCAGCTCCTCTACTGATGAGGGGGCTTGTGAGGGCAGTACTGGTAGGTCTCTGTCTAATATTTCATTGTGTAACTGCCAATCAGTGTTACGTGGATTGCGCTTCATGATTGGTTGTTCTACAATAAAGTCTAAAACCATTTCTATGTAACGGTGGTCGGAGAAAGAATGTTCTTCCAGAACCCGCCATTTTCTGACCCACTCATAAGCGCCTTCACTACAGATAGTGAGGTCTATGACCTCCCTGCGGGTCTTAGTGATAAAAGTAGGCTCATTACCCACGTTGCAAATCACCAGGTTGGTTGTTAAGAGGTAATCAAACAGAGACTCGCCCCTGGCATTGATGTCGGAGCTCCCCCATTGGACATGGTGAGCATTAGCGTCCGCTCCAATAATAAGATTACCCGTGCAGAAATTTGACACCAGGTCTTTCACCTCCGTTTGTGGTGGGGGTTCTTCGGCGTCGTAGGGCATATAGACCGACGCCACCGTCAGGCGGGTGCTGTCGACCGTTAGACTGATAGCGGTAATATCACCATTGGTGTAGTTAGGTAGGAGAAAGGAGTTCAACTCAGACTTGACCAAAATACACGTTCTGACTTTGCTCTCCTCGCTGGCTCGAATGAGCTTGAAGCCCTTAGTCCCCAATCCGCAGATTCTCGAGCTATTGACCCAGGGTTCTTGGATGAGGACCACATCCACGTCGCCTTTAGAAAGACGACTACTTAAAGCAGCCGAAGCCACTTTAGATTTGTGCAAATTAATCTGAAGCACCACCAACATGAGAGCGCACAGACTTCCCTGCCGTCCCCATATCGTCGAGGTTTGCTCCATCCCGGAGGTTGCCTATCAACGACGAGTTGTTCCGATTAACTGCCCGATGTGGCGTTGCAGGAGTCCTGCTGCCTGTAGCGTTAGATGTTAGTCGCTCAGCGTTGGCTGCTACCACCGTGACGTCGAGGACTTCCTCGTCCTGTAGGCTGTCCTCCATCTCCGAGTTGTTCACAGCACTATCGCCAAGAGACGTGGCGGATAACATGCTTTCCGCATCGGAATCCTCCGCTTCCTCTTCTGGTAATAAGTTTTCCGGTTCCCCCGGAGTAGCCGAGAAGGCAGCGCGCTGAGCATCACCACGATATACGTGGATAACGATCTGGCCTACGCTGTAGTGTACTAGGCCATTGCACCTTTTGAGGGGCTCGATTGACTCTTTATTCATGGTGAACACCACCTGTCTGTCGGGCCCTACCGCATCCCCGACCAGATTGACACTCCAGTCATGCGTTGGGAGGGACGGATTCATTAGCCGTAGCATCCCGAGTATTCTCTCGGGTTCGTCAGGGATGGCCGGAATCCACGCCCTTGCCCTTGGACGAGCTGGAATGTCCTTCCAGTCGACGACCTCTATCTTTGCGCCCTGGTAGACTTCACCCAGTTTAGCAGCTGCTGCCTTGTACAGTGCTACGGTTTTTGCATCCTCGCATGCGAGTAATTTAATTTGACCCTGGTGCCAACCCGCATCCGTTACTCGTGCCGAACTACCCGGAAACTCCGGAGCAACGTTGAGAAGAATGTTGCCGAGTTCATTTCGCACGTAACGCCACCGGTCCTTGGGGATGGCCAGACGGTCATTGCCTCGGTCAAGGACGCCTATAAGGATCCTGTCCTTGGTTACCTCAGCAAAGCTTAGTTTGCCCGCTCCAGAGGTATTCTGATGCCGCTTGGGAGGGGGAATAAACTCCAGATCCGATCTCTGGCGCTTGAAAGGGTTAACTTTTAACCTCTTTGGCATGTACGAATTTTGGAAATCCGGTATCACAGCTTTCGCTAGCTCTACAGATTTACTGGAATTCGGCGACAGTGATTCCTGCGGTACCCCTTCATACCTCTTCAGGATCTTTGCAGCCAATCTTTTCTCGTGGTATGTGAAGCGGCGGGGAGATGTCTCCCTGGAGTGCGGACCCGTAGTTGCCATCGCGGTCGCTCTCCTTGCCGACATCTCAGTTGCAGCTTCCTTCTCCTTCGAAACTCCGAGGCCAGGTCGTGAGACCGCTGCCACAGACGTAAAGATACTGGTTTTCATATCAGCGGTTGATGGGAGTTTAGCATCCGCCGTTGCCCGCTTAGCTGCGTTGGCAACCGCACTGGTGCTAGCTCCCATCAAGTCAATCTTATTCGATAGAGGGTTGGTTGACCGACTCGTAGTTGCCATCGCTGTCGATCCCCCCCTTGATTGTGGAACGGAGGTTGTCCTCCGGCGTTGTTGTTGCTTCCTCGCCTGCTCCTCCATAGCTCTCCTTTGCTGAGGAGTGAAATTTGGCGTTGTTTGTTTTTTTAGATTTTTCGTTTTTATTCAGGTTATTCGAGTTCATCTTGTTCGTACGACCCATCGCCGGACAAGGCCAGCTTAGGGTCAAGGGAAGAGTAGGGGAAAATGTGTCGTCCGCCGCGGCAGAGCCCCGTACCGCGGTAAGGCCATGCTTACTCTCTGAGGCGACCCGGTGTCAGAGAGGCTCCGTTCAAATACAGCCACGATTTGCCTCCCGGCTGCAAACGCCCAATGGGCACGGTTTCGCATAACACCCTGGATTGGGAGGGGGAAGATCTTTGTCGTCGCGCCAGAGAGGCTAGGCTGCTCTCGTGATGAAGTGCCGTACGGAGCTATGATCACAAGGGCAGCGTAGCCCTGTGGCTATCGACTTAAGCCCTCGTACCGCGGCAAGGTATCCACCCTTCACGAGGGAAAATTACTATTAACATCGGTCCCTGCTTGTAGCTCACTTCTCACCTGACCGCATCGCTCAACGACCCAATTTTTTCACTTCGCTTACAACAATTAGGTACATCTCTCCTTCACCCATGACTTTTCCTAATTTCTTTTAGTTACTTTGCGATGTGGTAAAATTATGCAAACTATTTGTGTATTCAATGTGTTGACAGATTTTTAGTGTTTTCTTTTGGCCCTCATAAACTAATGACTTATTCCTTTGAGGATTGTGACATCTGTTTTTATTTGTGTGTTCATGTGGGATTGAATTAGTGCATCCTCTTTGATTCAGAATTTGTATTTGTGTCATGTGCAGTGAGAATTGACGAGTTAAAAATAAAATATAAGCCCTTCTTTAAAATAAAAAAGCATTTTTAAAGATTCTTAAATTGTTTCTTAAATATTTTTAATACTTCGTTAACTTATCTACTAGTTCACCTAACGGCAAATTGAAGGCCGAAAAACCAATTAAGTAAAATACATTCCTTAATAAAATAAAATAAAAGAAAAGAAAATTAAATACAAAAATAAAATAAATTAAATTAAATATAAATAAAATAATATAAAATAAAATAAAAAAATAAAAATAAAAAATAAAATAAAAGAAATAAATTAAAATAAAATAAAATAAAATAAAATTAAATTAAACAAAATAAAATAAAATTAAATAAAATAAAATAAAATAATTAAATTTTTTGAGGGAGTGGTAGAGCAAGTAAATAGGCTCTCCCCTTCGAAGCAAATAGAAAAGCGGAAGTTGAAAAAATTTACTTGGTTTTATTGCTTTATCCGAAGCTTCACTAAAAAGTTGCAATAAATGTATCGATAGCGGGATTCAGTCTTTTTAATTAGCTTAAAAAATATCGTTGACATTATTTTTTAAATATTTAATGAATTGTTTACATCAATAATTCTATCAAACCATATAACTATACAGCTTAAATAAAATCAAATTAGAATTATTTATCTCACGCACACCACATCACTTAAATTGATTACTTGTATGTTCTCCACTTCGGCACATCATATTCAGGTCAATATATAATTTTCTCTGCTCCGCTTAAAGGCAATACTGCGCAGAGCTTTAAAAGTCACACATCCACTTTATGGCAGCGAAATAGGCGCGGGCCCCCAGGAAATCACTTTAAACCCAATGGACTCTAAGCTCTTCACATCGATGCCATTCGAACTCAGCGTTTTAATTATTGTCGTCAGATTAGAAGATTTCTGTTAATTGCATGCAACGCACGCGAAAATCGAAAAATAGGAAAGAGAAAAAAACAATGAATGAGCAATGATGTGGAATTTTTTCAATTTGCAATAGGTCAGGCAGAAGGTCACTTTTAGTCAGGCAACCAAGTGCCACTACGCAACGTAGAGGTGTAGTCAGGGGTACAGGCTACACCCCTTACAGCACGCATTGCGGCGCGCTTCTTTCGACGGTTACTCACCAAAGTCGCATCTACCATCGGACGCAGTTCGGCGCTGCGTAACGCTGCATAAAAATGTGCGAATGTCAGCTTCTGCTGACACTTTTGATTAATCAGTTGTACATATTGATCGTGTGGCAAGTGTCCCATTAGTTCTTCTACAAAACTGCTGAACGTGCGTAAGTGGTGCGCGGGTGGTGTTGGCGCTGTTACTGTTGTGTACCCAACGTGATTCACTTCCAATTTAGCCTCTCGCCTATCCTCCATCTGCATCACTTCATTCTCCAGCTCATTCAACAGCACAAAATTAAGTTGCGGTTCAAACAGCTGCAGCTCTACAACGGATGACCTCGCATTCACGGTGCCATAATAGTTGCGTATACGGGCAGTAGCGGCTGCTGTATCAGGCATTAGCACATGCAAATAATCCAGAATTTCTTCAATCTCTGGTATATGCTGAGCTTGCTGTAGTAGTTTGGTAAACTGTGTGCTGCGTACATATTTGAGTACTTCGCGGAAATTCGAATCAATTATGTAGTGCTTGGCGACGATTTCGTCCACTGTCGATGTAGGAATTAGATCCAAAAAGTCTCTTAGTTCATTAATGATTTCCGGCGAAATTTTTGATGCATTATAGGTTGAGATTACAGCTGCCTTTGTTATTGTTGCTATTGTGAATAACAAAAGTAGGAGTAGCTTAGTATGCGATATCATTTCTTTTTTTTTTAACTTGCGTTCTGTTTATATTCGTATTCGCGCTCAGACTAAACACATCACTCAATAGCTGAATGACTGAAACCTCATTTCAGTCACACCGATTTTTGTTTGTTGAGCGCACATTGTTGTGGCGGCATTCTTCCTTTTCAATGTTTCAGACGCTGCACAGTGGTGTGATTTTAAAAGAACTTTCCCCATAATCATATATGTATATTAAAAGCAAGGACTCAAACCGAAACTGTAACCGTAACCGATTAAAACCGTTTCATTTTTCAAAACCGAAACCGTAACAGTTATTTTGATCTGAAAAAGAACGACACCGAAACCGTTTCAAAAGCCCGAACCGGTTCCAAAAGGTTGTGATTTTTTTTTTGTATGCCTTTTTTCTTTTTATGGGAACATATTTTCTTTTACCAAAGGGTACTCTGGAAAGCTTTCATGGAAGATTGTCGAGCAATGTTACAAAAGACACGTTTTGACCACAGTATCAAATTCCTGAGTGGAAATTTAGCTACATATAGCTGAATGATGGTATCGAAAAAAATTTACGAGATGAATGTGTTTAGTAGCCCGTATCATATATTTTGACTATTTATTTCATTTAGTTTCCATTCTAATAATTTTCTATTAGAAAAAGTAGTAAATTTTTTAAATTATATTGCAGAAATTTCATCCACACATAGCGTTAATAATATTTATTACAATGCACATCAGCCGGCTGGGTGGTGAACCAAACCAACCTTTTCAAGTTTTTCGAAGTTAGCCTCCAAAACTAAGTTACGGGCTTTCTAAGTTCGAAGTTGGACCCTTCGAAAATTTGGTTTTCTAATTATTTTGTTTAAAAAACTTAAAAAATACTTTTTCAAATAAAAAGAAAGTGCACCAATCAAGTAAGAGGAGCAAGAAGCCTACGCCCACATTTAGGCTTTTTCAATTTTTTAAACAAAACAATTAGAAAACCAAATCTTGGAAGGGTCCAACTTCGAACTTCGAAAGTCCGTAACTAATTTTTGGAGGCTAACTTCGAAATTCAGGGAACGCCATTAAGAAAAAATACTTATCTCTTAATCTATGAAAAAATTTGTATTTAGTCCAATACCCAGAAAAAAGTAGATTTTGTCGTACAATGATATTTTATTGGAAAAATGTTATAAAAATTCAGACCTATTTTGCAGCTACATATGTACATACCTAAGTTTTGTAAATTTTTTTGGTGTTGTGTTTCTATTTAGAAACCGAAACCGGAACGAATCCGTAACCGAAACCGAAATAAATTTTGAAGAACGAAACCGGAACCGAAACCGAATCGTATTACAAAACAGAAACCGAAACCGGAACGTTATTATACCTTTCATGAACATGAAATGGTATTATAACCAAGGTCTGAAACCGATTAAAATAACGTTCCGATTTCGGTTTCGGTTTTTGCAAAGTGTTTCGGTTTCGGGTCCGGTTTCGTTCTTCAAAATTTATTTCGGTTTCGGTTACGGTTTCGTTCCGGTTTCGGTTTCCAAATAAAAACACGAAAAAAAAAAATTTACTACTAAAATACTCAACTACCTATGTAGCTACGAAATAGGTCTGAATTTTCATAACTTTTTTCCTGCGGCCATGATGGGATTTCTCCAATATAATAATACATTTCTTAACGCTATGCATGGATGAAATTTCTGCAAAACAAATTCCTAAAGTTAACTCTACTTTTTTATTAAAAAAATATTAAAATGGAAGCCAAATGAAATGTATAAATCGGTAAAAACATTAAAATTAGTGGCGCTTTCCGAGACAAGCATGAATATTTCTTTTTCGGATCTCGTAAATTTGTTTCGATCGCTTCATTCAACTATAGTCAAAACGTGGCCCGACAATCTTCCATGAAAACTTTCAGGGTACCTGTTTGTAAAAGGAAGTACCTATGTGCCCACTCACAGAAGTAAGGTATTGAAAAAATTCAAAACCGTTTGGAACCGGTTCCGGCTTTTGAAACGGTTTCGGTTTCGGTCTTTTCCAGATCAAAATAACGGTTACGGTTTCGGTTTCGGTTTTGCAAAATGAATCGGTTTTAATCGGTTACGGTTACGGTTTCGGTTTCGGTTTCAGTCCTTGATTATAACTTTGGTCCGATGTTTGTAAATATGAGAAGAAGAAGAGATAGACCCATCAATAAGTATACCGAAATGATCAGGATGACGAGATGAGTAGATTTAGCCATTTTTTTGCTATTTTTATATGTGAAATATCGATGTTGAAACTCATAGAGATGGGATAAATATTTCACATAGCTCCCATACAATCGATTATTCCGATAAACGGATTTTGGGCTATAATTCCTGTAATTATATAGGTAGGAACGTGAAATTTTGGAAGTATCGCTTTTTTTATATGCGAAATATCGATGTTGAAAATCATTGAGATGGCAGAAATATTTCACATAGCTCCGATACAATCGATTATTCCGATAAGCGGATTTTGGGCTATAAGTCCTGTAATTAAACACATAGGAACGTAAAATTTTGGAAGCATCGCTATTTTTATATGTAAAATATCGATGTTGAAAATCATTGAAATGGGATAAATATTTCACATAGCCCCCATACAATCGATTGTTCCGATAAACGGATTTTGGTAGATAACTCCTGTAATTATATCGGTAGGAACGTAAAATTTCGTAAATGTTGCTATTTTAGAATGTGGAATGTCGATGTTAAAAATCAATGAGATTGGACCAATATAACACATCGTCCCCATATAATCGATAGCTCCGATAATTTCGGTATGAGCTAAAGTTAAATTCACACAGGCTGTACTGGGGATCAAACAGTGAAAATCGTGACGCTTATTCATGAAAGGTATTTAGCCTTCGGCACAGCCGAAGACAGCTTTCCTTACTTGTTTTAATCGGTTTTATACCTTGATTAAAAGCATGCTTACGTTTTGACCACATGTGCACTTGCCATATTGACTTCACCGCGAATTGAACTAAGAATTATTAGCTGCTGTACGGAGATCTCTACCATGATGCTATCGTATACTTGTGCTTGGTAGCGTCGAGTTACACATTTGAACGAGGTATACTTTTAAATAAAATTAAAAGGATTTACCTCCCAAAAATAAGAAGAAATTTCTATGGAAACTTCTAACCTCTTTTTGGGCCTCGAAGCTGTTCAAAGAGACAATCTTCTTATTTTTATGAGGATTTTTTGTTCTTCACCAAAAAAACCCGAACAATTTTATATACATATGTATATAGATTACATGTTTGGTCTATAAAGTGACTCGGTTTGGTGCTTTAAAATTAATTAATGGTTGGTTTCGGTTTGGTTTCAGTTTCGATATCGTTCAAAATTATCTAATTTCTGTCTCGATTTTGAGTTCGGTCTTATAAATTAACCTGGGTTTCTGTTTCGATCCAGTTCTGATTTCTTTCTTCAAAAATAATATCTCTCTCTGTTTTATTCTGGTATTGGCTTCTTAATGCTAATCGGTTTCGGTGGGGACTTGCAATGTTTGCATCGTTCTTCAACATAACTTTTGGCTGATTAGTGATGCAATTTTTCCTTGTTCAAACTGTATGCCGATTTTGAGCTCGTTCTTTGAAATTAATCTCGGTTTTTGCTTTGTTTCTGGGATTGGATTGTTGGGTTTCGGCTTTGCAAAGCGCAGTCCCGAAAGGGGCGAGCAAGACGGCTCTGAGGTATTGGCTTGTCTGAAGCCTACTCATTCTGTTGTGAAACCCGACCTGGGGTTATTAACAAAAACTATATCTTCAGAGTATTTCATAAGCATAGTTGTGATTTATAAGGAAGAGCAAATGAAATAAAAGAAGGAGAAATCGCTTATTCGACAACTAAACGGCTCCACAGCAAAAAAAATTAAATTAAATTAAATGAATAGAATTAGTTTTTGCAGAGTTTCTTGTAGGTATTTACCAAATTATGCTGAAAAAAAATTATATTTACATTTTTTCATGGTTAAATTTATGTTCTCGTCAACAAATTTTTTAACACATTTTTTTGAAAAAAATTTCTTCAACTCTTCTGTTTGCAAAAAATATTTGATTGTGTTTCCTTCAAAATAGTTCACTGTGCATCTCTAAGCTGAGATTATTTACGCACTTACTCGCACATGCTATTTATCGCTAAATTGTTTTTGTTCGTGTGCCCAACTGATGGTTTTGTTTTCATATTTGCATTTGTAAAAATGCGGTATTCATTTCTTATCGCTATTTATTTAAGTGTCAGTAGACAAAAGCGAAAACATAACAAGTAGAGACTTGCTTAAGAGCAATTCCACGAAACACAAGAAACTATGCTAACAATAATGTTACCTCTCTATACTACATACCTACATATGTACATTAGAGCGTATCGCCTTACAGGCAAAAAAAAAATGAAGTGTTTTTGAAAAACATTTAAAAAAAATTTTTTTTCTGGCAACCCTAGATGTTGTCCAATTACATTTTTCTCCATATCTTCGTCATTTATTGTCGGATTTTAAAGTGTGATACACCAATTTTTTTGTCTCAAGGAGTGGGGTTTTCCTAAAAAAGCTTATTGATCTCAGGCGCTCCGTTGTGTTACCTACCCACCATATCTCAATTGCTATTCCCCCTAATATACCGATCTAATAACAGCAAATTAAAGACCGTAAAAAATCGTAAATATCTTACGGTCTTCACTAAACTGACTTTAGGTCGTTACATTAGGGTGGTAGAAACTGAAATATGGTGGGTAAGTACCACAACGAAACGCATGACCCCAATGAGCTTTTTTTCTGGAAAAACCCACTCCTTGATACCAAAAAAATTGGTGTATAAAACTTTAAAATTCGACAATAAATGCGGAAGATATGAAGAAAAATGTAATTACGCGACTAGGGTTGCCAGAAAAAAAAAAAATTTTTTTTTTTAATTTTTTTCAAAAATACTTCATATGAGGGGAGGTACGGCCGACTTTTTTGGTGATACGCTCAAATCTTACTAATATATGGGCATATCCCAAATAGTGTTACATTTTTGGATACTCGGATGCTACACATCGGTCAATGAATTAAAGCGGAGAAAAAGCATATGGAAGATTTGGATGAAAAAAATGTAGACAATAAGTTTTTACAGAACTTTGAAAGTCGTCATTTTGGTATTTGTTCTATAAAATTTTGAGGCATCAATGGTGTAGTTTTTGAGACGGAGGTTCTACAAATGTAAGCGAGGTTAATGTGCTCCTCCAATATTAAATGTTATTATCAGGCCCGTGCGCAGGGGGTGGTTTTGGGTGTTTTATTTTTATCGATATTTCCAAAACCGGTTATCGGATATCGACAATTTTTTTCCAAATCATTTTCTGTTTATATATCAGTATGCTGCTAAAATTTCAAAATGATCGGAGGTAAAGTGTTAATGTTATTGAATAACCAACTTCGCTTTAAAAAATATTTGACGATTTTTCGGGTTTAAATTGTTAACGATATCTCCGAAACCGGGTGGCGGGTATCAACAATTTTTTGCTTAAATATAACCTTCACATATCTCTACACGATGATAAAATTTCAACAAAATCGGTGCAGTAGTGTTTAAATTAATGTATATTAAGCACTGCGACTTGAATTTATATATATAATCTTCGCTCTATTGACTATACCTTATTGAGGCTTTATGTAAGACGAATTACGCTGATAAATTTAAGCTCCTCTTTATCTACCAATACACCAGAAAAAAGGTTATTCTTATGCTTCGATGTTTCAATTTTTTTTTGTTTTTGCCAAAAATGTAACACTATTTGGGATTTGCCCAAGAGTTGAATTTTGTGAAGTGGACCACTTTTTTTCGAAGTTGTACTATCTTTCTGGAACTTTTTTGTATAGTTCACAACAACAAAAAAAAAATACGTTTGGGTCAGTTTTTCGAAATTCGAATTATTTTCAAAGTTATAGATATCAACACTTTTCGAATTTCCTCACTTTTTGATGATTTTCTCACGATTGGTCAAACCGATTTTGCTAATTAGGTTCACCCCAAGAAAGAATACTGCAAGAGTCCCCATCGATCCCATTTGTGCTAAAGAAGTTATTCAGGGTCAAAAGTCGAGAAAAATTAAAAAAACACTCATATTTGGATTTTTCTCGACTTTTGACCCTGAATAACTTCTTTTGCAGTATTCTTCCTTGGGGCGAAGCTAAGCTCTCCAAAAATATTTTCCCCCTCGGGATTTTTGTTATACAAGATAAACTAACTTTATTTTTTGATACTATGCATGGAGAAAAGGTGACTGAGTTTTAGAAAACTAACAATTTTAACTGTCGATGGGGAACTTCGACTTTTACGCTTACTAAAGTTTTCGAGAAAAATCCAGACATATGAAGACATGCATGGATGAAGGGGGTATGTCGCATTCTCACTCAATTTCTGTTTTTGGCATTGGTGAATAGTGTTTATGCAGATCTATATTTCTGTCTTATCAGAATCTGCCTATCGTGAAAATTGTAGAAGATAGTTCATGAATGAAGGGGGTATGTACACAACTTTTCAATATGAATTGTGGAAGAAGGGGGTATGTTCCGATTTTTTCATATAAAACACTAAATATAAACTTATGCTTTTTATTGCATACTATGCAACGTATTTTATGGCTTTGCATAATTTTTTTGTCAGTTTTCCATAAAGATTCGAAAAAACCTCAAATGATTAAGCAAAACTTTAAAGCCGATTTTCTCGTTTCACTCAAAATGCGACATACCCCCTTCATCCATGCATGTCTTCATATATTTTCATATAATTTCCATATAATTTCCAATCGCGATATCTCAGAAGTGGTAACTCTTAGAGAAAAAATGCTAGTACCATATTTGTAGAGAATTTCCAGGTCTACAACTTGGTCTTAGGTAATTTTTCGTAAAAACTTACCGTTTTCAAAAAATGTCAAAAAAAATTTTGACCTATGACCCCGAATAACTTTTTTAGCACGCATGGCATCGATGAGGACTTTTCAGGTTCTCTATCTGAAGGCAAATCTAAGCTGTATGCGAAAATTTGGCACAGTGGGAATTATTGTTGTTTCAAATGTCTATCTCTCGATACATGGCCTATATGGACCATAACAACTGCAAATGAGTTTGAAATTCTGTCATTCGTTCATAATAATTCTTAGTAATGAAAACATTCTTTATCTTAATTTTCTTGGTCAACACTTTCTCCAACCTCTGCTCACAAACACAATACTTTTGCTGTTGTATTTTATTCAAAAGTGTTAAAAGTACGTACTATTGCACACGTCTGCAAAGTTTTTAGTTTGTCTGTAAAAACAAAGAAAGTTAATAAATAAATAGAGCAATGAAAACAAGCAGAAGTCTCTAGTTTTTTAAGTGGTGCGAGATGAGAGCGAAACTTAGCCGTAGGTAAGTTGTAAAATATCAAGTTAACCACCACATTATAGAAATAATAAGAAGCAAACACCTGCATCAAGATGTGTGCTTTGTTGTTGTTATTTTTGTTGGCTATAATATAAATAGAAAGTTTACTAAAATTTCTACTACTGAGAGTTGAGTTACCTATGAAGTCTGTAAGGGTAAACGGAACCTAAAAAGGCAGTTTGGCTAAAGTCAAGTTATATAAATAGAGTTGCCATACTTTTAATGATAATGCTTAATCTTTAAAACTCGCCAGCCGCAACACAAACAGATGCTCTCTTGTATTTTGATATATAACTTCAACATACATACTCATACTCATACTCACAATCACTTAAGGTTGTAACGGTAAACGTATGGCCACCAGGTGGAAATGGCAAACATTTCTCACATTTAAGCCGGAAAAACAATTCACAACTGATGCTAGGCGCTCACCTTCCCCCTATTGTCGTCCAACGAGCCACCGTTAGATGGTGCAGAGTGTCGACATTAAAGTGGTAAAGGAAACGATGTGGAACATTTTGAAAACAAACAAATATACGCATACACATACCAACAATTACGCATTAGGTGGTATTCAGGTGTACAAGCCAGTTCCCAGGGACCGAAGAATAAAAGTGAGAATATATAATTTTTTCTTTTTGTAGTTTCCGACGGCTTTGCCAAATGACGTTGGGCAATACCAACAGCTCCCTCAGAGTCGGGAAGATCCTCTCTGAGCCATTTGAAACCAAACAGGGCGACTCCCTCTCGTGCGATTTCTTCAACCTGATGCTGGGGAAGATAATCCGAGCAGCAGAGCTAAACCGTAATGGTACAATCGTTTACAAGAACGTGCAATTGCTGGCGTATGCCGATGATATTGATACCATTGCCATTAAAAACCGCGCCGTAAGCGCTTCCTTCTCCTTTTCCAGTCTAGAGAAGGAAGCGAAAAAGTGGATATTGCGGTCAACGAGGACAAGACGAAGTATCTGCTGTCATCAAAGAAACAATCGGCGCACCTGCGCCTTCTCAGCCAAGTCACCGTTGATAACTACAAATTTGAAACGGTGAGGAACTTCGTCTATTTGGGAACCAGCATTAACACCGAAAACAATATCAGTCTAGAAATCCAACGGAGAATCACTCTTTCCAACAAGTGTTACTTTAGCCTAAGTAGGCAATTGAGAAGAAAAGTCCTCTCTCGACAAATATCACGCTCTATAAGTCTCTCATCATACCAGTCCTGATGTACGGTTCGGAATCATTGACAGTGTCAAGAGAAGATGGGATGGCCCTTGGAGTATTTAAGAGAAAAGTTCTTCGGAAAATGTATGTTCCTTCCCGTGATGCCAACGGCGAGTCTCGAAGGAAATTTAACGATGAGCAGTACGAGCTTTACGCAGACCTGACCATAGTTCAGCGAATTAAAGCCCACACAGGCTTCACTGGCTGGGTCATTTTATGCTAATGGACAAAAAAGCTCCAGCACAGAAGTTTTTCTATCGACACCTTAATTCGGCAGCAGAGGAAGGGGGGCGCTCCGACTGAGATGGAAACAAGAAGTGGAGGATGACTTGAACTCCCTTGGGGTTTCCAATTGACGTCAGTTATCGCTAAAATGGATTGACTGGCGTGCCTTGATACTAAACGGCCAAAGTCGCCTAGGCTGTTAAGAGTCAGTAAATTAAAGCCCGCTGGTAGGGTCATGTTATGCGAATGGACAAAAAAGCTCCAGCTGCGTTTACTAATACGTTTGCGGTTAAAGTTACGGTTATTTCTTACCCTTATGTTATTATTAAAGTTTCAATTAGGATCAAGGTTATTAATAAGCTGATCTTACGGCCATGGTGACGGTAATAAATTACGGTTACTCCAAAAGTAACGAACATGGTTGCGATACTGTTAACGGCTAAAGCTATGGTTATTTTTGTGGTTATGCTTAATAAAAAAATACGGTCACGGTTATGGTTGAAAAAAATTACGGTTTTGGGTAAAAAGATACGGTTATGATTAAAAAAATCCCTTAACTATTACTGGTGTGTTACAAAAACTCCGCTTATATGTAGATATGGTCCTGCTAAAAAAATGGCGGTTAGGGTTACGAATATTATTAACAAATGTTACTGTTACGGTTATGGTCACGGCTACCCTTATGTTAAAAAAATTACGCTATGGTTACGGCTTACGGTTAAAATTGCGGCTTTTGTTACGATTTACTTATAGTAACGAACTTTAAAGTATAAGTAATAGAAAAAACGGATTTTACACGTTAATTATTTACTTTGGTCCCTGATCGTTACTGTTACTACACAGGAAAGTGTCTTTTGGCTGCGAAGGAAAAGACGTTTTTCGACTAACTACCGGTCGCCTTTGCCATTTGCCGTTAATACTACATACTATATAATCCGATTCAGGAAATATCTTCACAGCTGCCTGCTGGAGCGTTTTGCCCACTTGTTAGGCTCTATGCTTTCCTTGCTTACCTTTCCTACCTAGCCCCCGCCCTTGCTTTACTTACTCACCTTTAATTCGCATCCTCCGTCCACGTCTTTGCCGACTGCACACCTTACGCATCACATAAATTACACTAGTTAGACTAATGTGTGTCGTAAAATAACGCCAAGGCTGAGCAACCTGAGCGCCTCTTTTGCGCACAAACCTACAAATTCTTTGTGTTTGTCCGGGCTGAGGAATATTACTACCCTAATGGTGGTTGTTAGGTCGCTAGTAATAACTTAAATGCATTTCAAGCTTTTGTGTTTGGTGGTATTGTAGTGTAACCTAACCTCACACCTATACATACATACATACTTAGACTGCTGGGAGTTGAATTATTAAAGTGATAACATTTTAGGCATGTTTTTGGGTGACATTTTCGGCTTACCAACAAAAAATCACTAAAATGACAACATTTACTAAGTTTAATAGCTTTGGTAAGCCACAAACTCGATCCTTTTGGTAAAGTGAAAGTTTTTTGTTTAGAGAATTGAAATATTTATAGTTTAGTTTAGTGTTGTTGTTGTATTTTGAAGAATTATTTTCATTAACGGTAGATATTATTGGTATATGTAAATTTGTTAGTGTTCTTTTTTAGTGTACCTACATAGATGATGGGTTTCGGAATGGCATGGCTACCCAACGGTAATCGATATATTCTCACACTTAGCACAAACGTCAAAAGCAAATACGTACATCGAAGTTGCATGCAGTTAAACGGATTTGTGAGCCAAAGGCGATGACGCCGAAGAGCAGCCGACAAGCGTTGTAACCATATTTGTGGAAATGTTTGTTTGGATTTAAATGCCGGTCTTTGCCGCCGTCTGCAAGTTTCTTTTTCTATCTTTTTTTTTCAAATTAGCTGCTACAGAGTGTATATTGAAAGAAAATTACTGGCTTTCCATTTATGTTTCTGACAGAAAATTGCAGAGTAGCGAATCCTCGCTGGTAACTCGTTTTAGTTATGGGTTTCAGAGATTGCCCGAGTTTCTTTTGTTTGGGCTTTTTAGTCCACTGGTATTAGTATAATATTTATTCTTGATTATTTTTATTATACTTCAAAAATAAATAAAATAAATTAAATTAAAAAAAATTTTAAAAAATAAGTAAATAAAAAATAGAAATTGAACAAAATAAAATAAAACAAGTAAGGAAGTCTAAGTTCGGGTAAGCCGAACATTAAATACCCAGTGTATGGAAACAATAGTAGTACCTATATATATTATCGAAAAAAATATAGGTGGCTCACTTAACAAAATTAACTCATCTTTTAAGACTCGTTAATAGTAGACAATTCCTTACAAATTTAACTACCAAATTATACTATAATTATACTATTTAAGTTATTTACCTTACCGAATTATGTCAATTTATGTGATTTTCGAAATTTTCCATATTGAAAGTGGACGTGATTGGAAAGCGATTTCGTTTAATTTCAACAGGTATACTTCCTATAATTCTAGTATACCTTGTGCCGAATTTCACCGTAATCAGTTTAAAACTTACGACCAGTCTTTTAGGTGATTTTCTAAATTTTCGATATCGAGAGTAGCCGTGGTTGGACGGGGATTTTATCCAATTTCATCACGTATACTCCCAACAGTACTAGTATGATTTGTGCCAAATTTCATCGTTCTACCATAATTTGTTTAAAAGTACCTATATATATTTTTACTCAAGTTATCGTGTACAAAGTCGGACGGACGGATGGACAGACGGACGGACATGCCTGAATAGACTCCTCTTTTCAACCTAAGAACTTTCATACATGGATCTTGATTATTTTGCGCCGGTACATAGTACCGTTATGTGGACAAAATTATAATACCCCTGTACTAGTACGCTGGGTATAAAAATGCCTCCCTTAAAAGTGGGAGGGGCCACGCCCACTTTAGAAAATTTATGGAAAAATCATAAGAGAATTACCAGGGGCATTCACCTATAAAATTATATCATTTTAGCCATTTCAGCTACCGAGATATGTCAATTTATGTGATTTTCGATATCGAAAGTGGGCATGGTTGGAGGGCGATTTTATCCACTTTCATCAGGTATACTCCCAATTATACTAGTATGCTTTTTGCCAAATTCCATCGTTCTAACGTAATCAGATTAAAAGTTAGGACCAGTCAAATTTTCAAAAATACCTCCCTTAAAAGTGGGCGGTGCCACGCCCCCTATAAAAAATGCATGGAAAAATCATAAGAGAATTACCAGGGGGATTCACCTATAAAATTATATCATTTTAGCCATTTCAGCTACCGAGATATGTCAATTTATATGATTTTCGATATCGAAAGTGGGCATGGTTGGAGGGCGATTTTATCCATTTTCATTAGGTATACTCCCAATGATACTAGTATGCTTTTTGCCAAATTCCATAGTTCTATCGTAATCAGTTTAAAAGTTACGACCAGTCAAATTTTCAAAAATGCCTCCCTTAAAAGTGGGCGGTGACACGCCCCCTATAAAAAATTTATGGAAAAATCATAAGAGAATTACCAGGGGGATTCACCTTTAAAATTATATCATTTTAGCCATTTCAGCTACCGAGATATGTCAATTTGTTTGATTTTCGAAATTTTCGATATCGAAAAAGGGGGCGTGGTTATCATCCGATTTCGCCCATTTTCAATAGCAACCTACCTTGGCCAAATGGTAACCTGTATACAAAATTTCATGCAAATATCTCAATTTTTACTCAAGTTATCGTGTACACAGACGGACGGACGGACGGACGGACAGACGGACGGGCATGTCTTAATGGACTCCTCTTTTCAACCTAAGAACTTTCATATATGGAACTCTATATCTATCTCGATTATTTTGTGCCGTTACGTACTACCGTTATGTGAACAAAATTAATATACCCTTGTACTAGTACTAGTACACTGCGTATAAAAAAAAACTAATGGCGGCGAAATACCAACAGGTTATCATAACCTCTAACGAGATTTTTAGCAGAGCTTCTCTTTCCAACTTGTGTTTGTGTTGCTTTTGAGTTTTCCTACAAGTTGGCGGGACCTACAGTTTTTTGCCGACTCCGAACGGCACTTGCTAAGCAAATCAATTTTTTGCTGAGAAGCTTCTCAATGCAGAAATACACCCGGAGGGGCGACCCCGTTTAGAAAAATTCTTTTTCTTGGTGTAGAAGGCCGAACACTTAACCGCTACACCACGGCGGCCGCTGAAAAAATAATTAAAATAAATTAAATTAAAAAAAATTGAAAAAATAAGTAAATAAAAAATAGAAATTGAACAAAATAAAATAAGAAAAGTAAAATTCTTTGAAACTTTGGTGGACTTTTGACCGTTTGGGAATAATTTTTCTTAAATTATTCTATGTTTTTATTATTAGTGAACAAGATGGAAAAGTAACAACAATTACAAGCTACCAAAGTAAAATTAAATAAAATAAAATAAAATAAAATAAAATAAAATAAAATAAAATAAAATAAAATAAAATAAAATAAAATAAAATAAAATAAAATAAAATAAAATAAAATAAAATAAAATAAAATAAAATAAAATAAAATAAAATAAAATAAAATAAAATAAAATAAAATAAAATAAAATAAAATAAAATAAAATAAAATAAAATAAAATAAAATAAAATAAAATAAAATAAAATAAAATAAAATAAAATAAAATAAAATAAAATAAAATAAAATAAAATAAAATAAAATAAAATAAAATAAAATAAAATAAAATAAAATAAAATAAAATAAAATAAAATAAATAAAATTTATAAATTTAAATAAATAATGTTTATAAATTTAAAATATTTTAAAATATTTTTAGAATACATCCTTATACTAAATTTTAAAAAGCTTTTTAAATTATTGAAAAATTATCGAAAACAAGTCAACTCTGGGTGTGGTATATATCACCACTATCAAATTAAATACTTTTTGTGTATTTGTCAGTTGTAATTAAGTGCAGCTGCGGCTACGTAGCAGCAAAGATGGTTAAGTAGCAATTTTTACCAGCGTAGTTACGATCGTATATTTGGGGTGCTGCGACACGTGTCGAAATCATATTACGTTATAGTAAAAATTGAATTTTTGACATTTTTACAAGCTCATTGCATATTTGAACAAGTAAAATCAGAAGGTATTGGCAATTATGTTATGCTGTGTAAATACTACTTTGTAATAAGAGCGTAAGATTTGATTAATGAAGCGAATTGAGCAAACAGATGTTGAAAATGAACCAATAAACAGAGAAAGAAGACCGCGAAGATTTCAAAAACTTTAATTCTCAAAATGAATTTAAAGTTTTCTCAAATTTTTTCCAAAGTGTTTTTCTGAGTTGAGTAAAAGTTTAAAAACTCTTTCTAAATGGAATTTGGATTTCATTTCGTTTCGCAGTGCTCATCATGAGTTAAATAAAACAATAAAATATTTAACTTTGAGAGCATTTTAGTTTGAGAATGCTCTCAACAGTTATTTTTAAATGCCTTTCGGTATATACTAAAAATTGATAATTGAAATTGGGTTTAGTTCGCAGATGCTTCATAAAAGTAATATTGACTAAAAATGTTTATTGGGTACTTTGATAAGTATTTAATGTATATGCGTGCGTACTTCGTAAACTTGTGTCTGTGACTTTGCGATGAATTGGAAATTGTTATGATTCATTGTAATTATATTGCATACTGCACAATTGCAATTATTTTAATACATTTTGTACCTACATACATATGTACGTATGTATGTACGTCTGTATGTTTGCAATTCGAACTTTGTTGAATGCGATTGAAAGTGACAACATGTGATTTATATTACTTTCCTGAGTACGAATATCGATATTATTATTTTATTGCATTGCTAATTATTGTTGTTTCAGTTTTAGCCAGAAATTCGACTCAATTAATTAGTGTGTCAATTTCAGTTTGAGTTTTCGTATAAACGAAACTTTTGGTTAAAATTGATTAATATTTCTTAAATTATAAATTGAAAGTGATGTCTAACAACTCACGACTACCTTCTATGAATGTACCAAAACGACTTTTGAAGTGTAAACTTCTGTAGTGGCATGCATTTGTAAAATGAAAAGAAAAATGAACTTACTCTTATCTTTTGTAGAAGTGTGATCAATAACATGAAAAACTTTGAAAATCTTCCCTAGTTTAACTTAAAAAAGGTTACACTTCTTGAATTTCTAAATTAAATTTCTATGGAAATATTTTTTAAATGATCTAGATATTATTCAAGCATGTCCTGAGGGCCTTTACGAATCACAATAAAAATGCTCCTTACAAACTTCAAATAAATCTCGCACGAATTCACAAACAGACTCACTCATCAAATTGAAAATAATGACTAGCGCAGTGGTTGTATATGGAAGGGTATATTATAAAGCATAGACAAAAATGTGTATTGAGATTTTTTCATAGTTGAGTAAAAAAAATGTTTGTTCAATGTTTTCGAGGGATCACGAAAAGAACTTTAAACTTAACAGCCTAATTTTTTTGGCGAACGATAACACAAACGAACGAAAGTTGGTCTTGACGTTTCGTCTAGCAGTCAAATTCTAGTTAGAATCCGAAATTTTATGTCAACCAGCCAAAAAGAATGTTCCCAGAATTTTGAAATACAAGAAAAATTAAAAAAAAACTTTACTGGTTCTTATAACCTCTAGCATAAATTACATACGGCAGCACTTAAATTTGACAAATAATTTCGAAATCTAATTAGAATGTAACTGCTAGACGAAATGTCAAGTCCAACTATCGTTCTTTTTGGTTATCGTTCGCCAAAGAGAATGAGACTGTAAATTTATCCTCCAAAAAAGTTTTATATGTTCCGAAAAAAAAACAGAAATCTTAGCAGAATATCGTCAACTTTAAATAAATAATTTACAAATAACGGGTCCTCCTCCAAGCAGGATATTGTCAGGTCAAGAGGTTTGAATTAAAGGGCCATTTAGCAGTGAAACTTAAATTCAGAGACCAGGGTTCTGTATTTATACCCAGCTGTATTAGTTTCGATTGGAACCGCCATATTGATAATCTTTTTCAGTCTTTTGAGACAAAATTTTGACTCATTTGGATCTACATACGTCGCGAATACTTTAAGTGCAATCTTACTTTCCTTTTCATTTTTTTTTTTTTTTAATAAAATTTATGTTCACTTAGACCTTTTTGTATTTCTTGTAAGACCTGGAATACGCTTTCATAGATTGAAATCCTTAAAAGCTACTTACCCTTATGTTTTTCTTTTTTTGTTATGTTAGGTTCGAGTACTTTTCAATTTAGAAATTATTTCTGAAAATGATTTTTTCAGTGCTTCAATATTTTCAAAAAATATTCCATTGTCAATTTGTTATTGTCATTTTTTATTTCATACGGAAGTGCCTGAGCTTTTGATTTGCTCTTTCATAAGAAACTCAGGCACTTTCATTTGAATTTTATTTTTACACACAGAGAAACGTGAGCAGGTAATGGAAAGAATTGAAATATCTGTGAATTCAACCAAAATATGGGCTGATTCAACCAAAATCACGGTAAATTCTTATCCATTCCCATCTCATTTTTCTCTGGGTATGTGAGGGAAAATGAGAGTGTTTGAATATTTTTTTTGAATTCAAAGTGTAGATTTGTATCTATGCCTATATTTCAGGGCAAAACAAAAACAAAAGTGCTTCAAGCATATAGGGCCTTCGCAGCACTGGTTAGTGTCTATCCTCTTATAGTACATTTACAGTGTACCAAATTTGAAAAATTTTGGAGAAAAGTTACAAATATGGCGCTTTTTACGATACCGATTATTTCAATCTGCAGGTGTTTAACGCAACAGAGTAGTGCATTTTCTTTCAATTGCTTTGTGTCCGATTCGAAAGAAATTTCTTTCGCATTTCAAAAAAAATTTATGTGATATAACAGCTTGCTAATAGCATTTGCTTTCGCATCGCAATACAGAGTGACCCCCCCTGGCAGCGGCTTATTGCAGTGAAGCTAAAGCCGAATGCAAATTTGCTAGGGTTCGAAATGACTCATTCAAATCCGCTAAATTTCGTGCAGTGTAAATGTAGATCATGTTGATACTTTGCTTAAACCTTAAAATACATATATACCTACAAACAGCAACTGTCAATATTTGTTGTGTAAACTTTGCTTTACTGCCAAATTTCTTGTAACAACAAAGTTAAAGATTTCAATCGTTGCTTGATATTTTTCTAGCACTCAACATCAAAGGTTAAGTAGAAATTTTCTCAACTAATTGAATGTAAATAAAAATTTGGAAAAAAAGATTTATTAAATAAATGCTTAAAGGTGATAGATAAGAGGGGAAGAAATAAGAAGATTAACGTCAAATCAGCAGGAAAAGCAATGACAAGCAAATGTTTATGCGAAAACGTCAAAACTTATTTAAATGTGCGAATATAGAAATGTGACAGGTAGCTTTTAATGCATATATTTCATACAAACAAAAATACACATACATACACTATATACAAATATATTTTACTTTCTATTCCTAAACACGCGCCTTCTTCTTTGAATGTTACTTTTTTATCACAAGCAATGATGCGCCGTTTTATTTATTTGCTCTGCTATAACAACAACAACAAGAAACGACTACAACAACAAAACAAATATCTACAAAATGAAAGCTTAAATAAACTTACCAAGACAGGCGAAATAAACAAATTTCGCAGGAGAACAAATTCGTGATGGCGTCTCCGTACTCACATTTCATGATTTCATTTCCGTTTCCGTTTTTGCGACGCATTACGGAGTATACATACATACATAGACCTTGCACACAAATAGATAAATCCATTTAAAAAAGCTTTTGACAAGATTTGAAATCAAGTTTCAAGATTATTGTTGATTTTTCTGGCTATTACGCAGGAGGCAAATAGATTTCAATTTACATTTTCTGCTATTAAATGTTTTATTGTTATCAGCAGGAAGAATTTGCGACTGAGTTGGCACCTGAGTAGATATTTCATTAAACTTACTTCTTATGCACTATAATATTACATCCATATACAAAGATCATGGAAATTATTGCACTTACGGTTATGAAGCCTTTCAATGATCTTAATTTCCTCCAGACAATTTTTTTTGTTTTATTTATTTTATTTTTTATAATATCGTATTACTTTACTCGAAAAAATTCATTTTGTATGGAAGGTGCCCGTCTTCCCATAACTGGAACTTTTTGTGTGAGAGTGGTATTGATATCGTATATCTCCATACCAATTCCCAGGTAGCTGCGGTGAACATTTTCAGAGATATTGAGCCTTAAAAAGTTAGTATGTATAGGAGGTGCCACGCCTTTGCCCCATAGCCCCCATATTTTTTGTGAGTATGGTCGTTCACTTACATTGAAATTCTAATGCACCCCCTTTACCCCACAAAGAGATAATAAGCTTAGAGAATCAAATTTTTATTAGAGCTGCCACGCCTCGTTTGCGATAACTCCAAACTATTTCTCTGAGAATTGTATTGATATCGTTTACATCCATACCAATTTTCAGGTTCCTGCTATGAACCCTTTTCGGTTACTCAATTTTTTTTCGTGAGTATAGTAGTGCTATCGTATATCCCCTTAAAAACTTTCAGGTCCCTGCCATGAGCCCTTTTAAAAATATTCTACATGAAAAGCCAAATTGTCCTAAAAAACATTTTGTAAAGTACAATATCTCGTAAACGTCCAGGGTCACATGCGTTCCACATTAGGACAATAACTCCGATCGAACTAAGCACCACACCCCTGTTAAAGCCCTCGTCAACATCTATCATTTAAAACCCATATTGTCAAAACACTTTCTATGGTCACACCTTGTCCACATTTTGATCGATATTTCGTAAATGGGCTCGTAAATGGAGCAGCTAACTGCTCCCTTTTAAAACACTCACCAACACCTTTCTTTTGACACCAACACAAACACTTTCTCGAACTAGACGTGGTCCACATTTTGGTCGATATTTGGGAAACGGGTTCTTGACGCGCAAACGCCTTTTATTTGATATCCATATCGTACAAACACCCTCGGAGACACACATGGTCCACATTTAGGTCAATATGTCGGAACCGCGTTTGCATATGGAACTAAGAACCCCATCCTGTTAAAACCCTTATCAGAGCCTTTCTTTTGATACACATATTGCTGAAACCCCTTCCATGTTCACATGTGCTCAACATTTAGGTCAATATCTCGGAACCGGGCTCGCATATATTGAACTAAGAACCAGCCTCTGCTAAAACTCGTAACACTTTTCATATGATACCCATATCGTACAAACAATTCCTTTAGGTTGATATTTGCCAAACGGGTTCAGACACGGGACTTAGAACCACTCCCTCTTTAAACCCTCATCAACACCTTTTATTTGGTACCCATATTGTCCAAACACTTTCTTGGACTTGAAACAAATTCCCCTTAAAACTCCTATTAACACCTTTCATTTGATACCCATATCCCAGAAATTCCTTCTAGGGTCACAGTTGGTCCACATTTGGTTTCAGTATGCTTATCATAAGGGCTGTGAAATATAGTTTAAAACCTATTATCATATCACCCAAATATACATACAAAATATTATAAAAATCGACGCAGCCGTTTAGAAGATTTAAGCTTAGGAACACCGTGATACGAAATTTTTATATATTAGATTTTATTTATTTTTTGTCTTACTTTATCTTTTATTTTTTTAATTTATTTATTTTATTTTATTTTATTTTATTTTATTTTATTTTATTTTATTTTATTTTATTTTATTTTATTTTATTTTATTTTATTTTATTTTATTTTATTTTATTTTATTTTATTTTATATTATTTTATTTTATTTTATTTTATTTTATTTTATTTTATTTTATTTTATTTTATTTTATTTTATTTTATTTTATTTTATTTTATTTTATTTTATTTTATTTTATTTTATTCTATTTTAAATAGTTTTTATTAGGTCGCTTTCGTCGCGAGACGCTTTTAGGAGTTCCCTTCATGGATAGACAACGCCAGGTCGTCTTTTCGAAAAAAAACTTTTTTCAAAAAAGTTCTTTGATGTTACTCTACCCGAAGAACATAAGTTACAACATATTAATGTATATGGATTAAATTAGTTTAATTTTCGTATTTAAGTAATTATGCTGGAAGGCACTTTGTAAGTTCATTTAAAGCTCACTCTTACCTAGACTGCTGACTGAACTTTTACTTGCAATACAGTTCTAATGTTTGTACGTTAAAAAATACCAAAATTCCCATACATTTACATATTTCTTACCTTACCTAATACTGCAAATATAACAATAGGTCTCATACAATTTTAACAAGCTTTCTTTGAGTATACGTAAGTATAATTAGAAATGGCTGCAGGGTAGCAAACTCTTTCCAAATAAGATCCACAGAAATGTCTTACCCAAAATACATCACGTTCAATTTATTTTCGTCAAGAAAAGCTGGTAAATGAGCAACTGGTCTAGGTACCACCAACCGCACCCACCTAGGAAAATGCTGCAGGAAAAGTTGAATGCTTAATTACAAGAAATAATGCCGGTAATTTGCAGTTATTCGAAATCGACACACAATAAACGCTACAATAGCAGCCAAAGCAACAACAACAAGAATTATGAATGTGGCATTAACAACAAATCCAACAAAAACAAAATTAATAGTAAAAGCAAACTCTACAATTGTATTAGTTGAGGCAACAAAATTTCTGTTTGAAGCGATGTCGTTAATTGAATACAAGTGAGATTGGGCGAAAATTCTATACGAGGGTTTTCTGGGTTTTTTCAACATTAATCATTTACAAGGACGATCTGGTTAAATTAATATGAAATAACGAGACAGATAGTGTTGTTTTAACAGGAATCTTACAATAACAAGAGCGATAGTGTTGAAAATTACTATGTCTAAAAGTTTTCGAAAATCCCTAGTAAAGTTTTCAAAAGCACTCGACTTCCTGTGCATTCCCAAAATATTTAATGTTGCCCTCGTGATACTATCGAATCGATACTACTTCAAGTGCTCTGTGATGTACATAGCTGCTCATTTCGTTGTTTGTAGTTCATGTATTTACATGGCATTGGTGGTTATTGTGGTGTTGGTATTTCCATTTGTCTATATCGACGTCGGTGGTAATGGTGGTTGTATGAATGTAGTAGTTGTAGCTATAGGCAAACACAGCATTAATTGTTGAAGAAAAAGCGCCGAAGGCACCTACTCACCATTAACTCACTCAAGCTCTACACAGAAGCGTTTGCTTTATCCACTCGCTTTTGTTGTTGTACGCTACCTACATTTGTGCGCGGGAATGTGGTTTTGTAATTTACACCAACATTTTCTAAGGGAATAAATTTATATTGACGATTTCATTTATCGTTAAGATTTCATTGTTGGTGTTGCTAATTAAAGACTTTCTAAAAAGAATGAAGGGAAATATTTGTCACCCCTTTTTGATGCAGATTTTGTCTACAGTTATGGCAACATACCATTGAAAGAAAGGAACTAGGAATAATATAGCCATTTTGAAGATACATTTTTGAAAAGTAAGCAGAGTAGGAGAGGCTGATTATGTAATCCTATTTTTTAATTTTTATACCTTTCATGAACATGAAATGGTATTATAACTTTGGTCCGATGTTTGTAAATATGAGAAGAAGAAGAGATAGACCCATCAATAAGTATACCGAAATGATCAGGATGTCGAGATGAGTTGATTTAGCCATGTCCGTCTGTTTGTCTGTCCGTCTGTCTGTCTGTCTGTCTGTCTGTTTGAACGCAAACTAGTCCCTCAGTTTTTGAGATATTTGGCTGAAATTTGGTATGCGGCCACCATTTTCCAATATAGGAATCATTTGTCGGAACCAGCAAGATCGGACCAATATAACATATAGCTCCCATACAACCGATTATTCCGATAAACGGATTTTGGGCTATAACTCCTGTAATTAAACACGAAGGAACATGAAATTTTATAAGTGTTGCTATTTTTATATGTGAAATATCGATACTGAAAATCATAGAGATGGGATAAATATTTCACATAGCTCCCATACAATCGCTTATTCCGATAAACGGATTTTGGGCTATAACTCCTGTAATTAAACACGTAGGAACATGAAATTTTGTAAGTATTGCTATTTTTATATGTGAAATATCGATGTTGAAACTCATAGAGATGGGATAAATATTTCACATAGCTCCCATATAATCGATTATTCCGATAAACGGATTTTGGGCTATAACTCCTGTAATTAAACACGTAGGAACGTGAAATTTTGGACGTGTTTCTATTTTTATATGTGAAATATCGATGTTGAAAATCATCGAGATTGGATAAATATTTCACATAGCCCCCATACAATCGATTGTTCCGATAAACGGATTTTGGTAGATAACTCCTGTAATTATATCGGTAGGAACGTGAAATTTCGTAACTGTTGCTATTTTAGAATGTGGAATGTCGATGTTAAAAATCAATAGTATACAGCAAGGGAAGGAATTGCGCAAACGACAGATTCTATAAAAATAACTATTTATTTTCGGAAATGTTCAGGCAAGATGAAGTTTCCGAAAAAAAATAGAACTTACCCGATGATGTGCTTTATGATATAGTAAAAGACATGTTTTTAAGAATCTTATCACATTTATTTACTCTCTTTTAAATTACAAGATTTTTATTAAATATCTGATTTTTTTTATAATAGATATCATTATACTAGTTTAATATATTAAATAATTAATTATAACTCTTGCTCGTTTTATTATTGAACTTAGTACGCTTTCGTAATAATGTTTGTATTTTTTTAGTTTTAGCATTTAATTTTTTATTTGAATTATTACTAAATGTTAAAATTACTTGCGATTGCGTGTATTTCATTTTTTCTAAACACCTTTTTTTTTTTGTGAGCATATTTAATCTTTTTTTTATTCGGTTAAACCATTCGCTTTCTAAAGTCAAGAGCTGAGATAAAGTTATTTGAAAAGTAAGTAGGATTACTACAAGGAATTTAAAATACTTTACTTAGAATAGATTTTAAGTAAGTAAGAACTTGTTTTCTATTATAGGGCCTATACATCTTGCGTCTGAGTCAAGAGTCAGTTGAGGTGTATTAGTGAAAATGTGTATGTAGTAGTTAGACCGACATGACTCTAGCATGACTCAAGAATGACGGCGAGTCAATACGTATAAAGATGACTCGCGAGTCAGACGCACTGTGTATAGACCCTATTAAAATAATAAAAAAGGCAACTTGATGGAGTAGTTGTTAATTTTTTAAATCATTTTCTTATTTCATAATAATTGAGAAATTTAAGTGAAATTGTGATGATTTTATTTTACCCAGCTCAGTAAAAATCTGTAAAAAATTACTTTGTTTGTTTTTTTTTTTTCTAAGGAATATCTCTAAAATAATTTTTAAATGATACTCTTTATATTTATTTCTATTTATATTTATCTTCTTACTAATGCTCAACATCAACAAATTTATCATTTTTTACTACTTTTACTCTTTTTTTTCTTTTGAGTAAACTTGATTAATTATCATCATGTGATTGTCATACAAAACATTTCACATAATTTTAGTATATTACAGTGGTGTCTGTTTAGAGAACAATTTGTAGCATTTTAACTTAGGATTTATTAATTTTTAAATCAAATGTGGGAAAATATTGTTGAGTGAAGAACAAACTAGCTTTAGCAGTTTATTTTTAAGAACTCCGTGCATGGGAACTTTTAATAAAAACGACCTTCCTGCAAAATATTCGATGCCACAATCTCTCTCAGATGAAAATAACTAATTTTAATTTATGCTGAGTTAGGGCGTCATTAAAACTATTGCCGTGATAGTTATGTCCTTCAACCGAACTTGAAGAGAGGTCGTGTCTATTGCATCATGCTTTAGAAGTTTCGGAAAAAAGCTTATTGTTCAAAAGAATGATTTTTCAAACTAGTGTTTTAGGTGATTTGATGAGTGAAAGAAGTCAATATAAAAATTGCAAAATGTATATTTATACAGTTTTCTTTATTAACGCCGCAAAACCTGTTCCCATCTATACACCATCGAAATAGCAAATACTTGCCGAAATAATTTTTTTTTTTCTTAATATATAAATTTGTTTAAGCACTCTCCATAATTTGTTTTTTTTTTCTTCATCATCTTTTTAAAGTTATGTTTATGAAAAAATTTTCTTAAAATTGTATGCAGTAATACATGCTTATATTAGCTTACTACTAACTTTAGTATCTATGTATATAGGTAATTATATTTATTTATATATATCTCACTATTAGCAGGTAAAATTCACATTGATTTCTCATTGTTGTTTCATGTTGCTGTATTTGTAACTAATTGTAGGTATTATCCGATCAATATTATTGCTTTTCATGAACATTATGCAAACAAAGCGCCATTATTAAGATTATATTACATATATTTGTACAAAAGTTTTGAGACTTTTATAGAGAAGGGAAATAGATTTAAATAAAAAGTTTTTGATGGTTCAAATGAAATAGAAAGAATTAATATGAAAATAGACTTATGATATAGACATTTTTTTTAAATGATTTTTCGAATATTAAATAACTATCGGAATGACTTTGGAAAAGTTCTGAAGAGATGTCTCATTATTGTTGTTGAAGCGGAACTTCCACCGCATTATCGGAACATACCCAAGAATTGTCCATTTTAGTTAAACAAATAAAGTGAAGATTTGTGTTATCATCGAAACAGCTGTCGCTTTGGTCATTCGCAATATTTGTATGTTGCAAATTTTATCGAAATCAAAATGTTTGTATTATAATTTTCAGGAAATTTTTGGGACTCTGCCACTTAGTTTAGCGAATATATGACCTAGGCGTTCCTCGTCGGCAACTTGTGTACAAGAATCACTAAGTAATAATATTTTTACTTATACTTATCAAAATTATATTCAAGGCTATGTTTACTTTATTCAAATTTTTTTTAATACAGGGTGTTGGTTTAAAAAAAATTTGTTGAATAAAAGCTAAAGTTGGTGTCGCAGGTTAATCGCTTATATGGACGAAATATGACACCAAAACCTTTACAGCAATGTATTTCACGTTGAAATCAAAGACCAAATAGAAAAGTTATAAGCAAAAAACGAATTTCGCTGTTTTTACAGGGTGCCGAAAAAATTTTTTTAAGCTATTGCATAGATTCGATAGATCGCAGGTCTTGGCGGTGGGAGTGAAATGAAAAAAAAATGTTAATGTTAAGAAAGTTCGTAACGGGCTTTTTTCAATGTTAAAAAGTTCGGCGTTAGCAACCTACATTTAGGCGCATGACGCTGTACTGATGTTAGCAGCAGGCCGATTACATAAAATTGGCGTGTACACTACATTAGGTTGTTGACTATTTCTAGGCTATACCGTTAACAGGTTAAGGCTGTACTGCTCTAAAGTCATAAATATACTCATTGAGTCTTCATAAATATTATAATTGCATAAGTTGATAAAAAGTGATGTGCAATAGCTTTTCCGCGGCAGTCCCCGAGTGCCACACGTCCTTTTTTTCATTTTTAAAATCTCCAACAAGTAAGCATTCGAACAGTGAACAACGATCGAAGCATCTTCTTAGAAACGTCCGAGCTGTTTTCGAGACTATTTCTAGAACAGCTTGTGTTTCTTTCGGGGTAAACTTCGGAATCATTTCATATATGTATATTAGAGCGTATCGCCAAAATAAAAGTTTAAAATGTTCGCCCCCTATTCCTGGATTCTCTAACAGTGAGTTTTAAAATTTTCACTTTTTCACCATTTAAAACTCACAGTTAGAGAATCCAGGACCAAGGGGGAACATTTTAAACTTTTTTTTTAGCAAAAATACGCTCTAATATACATATATGAAATGATTCCTAAATTTACCCCGAAAGAAACACAAGCTGTTCTAGAAATAATCTCGAAAACAGCACGGACGTTTCTAAGAAGATGCTTCGATCGTCCTAAAATGATCCAATCTCTTTGTTGAAAAACATCTAAACTGATCCACAAATAGTTCCAAACTAAATCTGAAATAATCCTAAAATGAAACTACGAACACATAAATCATAAAAAGATATAAAAATCTAAACTCTATTTTAAAATGAAATGAAAACCGAAACGCTGTGATGAAATTAAAACCGAAACCCTATGATGAAATGAAATGAAAACCGAAACGCTATGATGAAATAAAATGAAAATCGAAACGCTGTGATGAAATGAAAACCGAAACGCTATGATGAAATGAAATGAAAATCGAAACGCTGTAATGAAATGAAATGATAACCGAAACGCTATGTTGAAATTAAATGAAAATCGAAACACTGTGATGAAATGAAATGAAAATCGAAACGCTATGATGAAATCAAATGTAAATCGAAACGCTGTTATGAAATGAAAACCGAAACGCTATGATGAAATGAAATGAAAATCGAACCGCTATGTTGAAATGAAATGAAAACCGAAACGTTATTTTGAAACGAAAGGAAAACCAAAACGCTATGGTTTAACGAAATGAAAATCAAAACGCTATGATGAAATGATAGGAAAACTGATTTGCTATGATGAAATTAAACGAAAACTGAACCGCTATGATGAAATGAAATGAAAACCGAAACGCCATGATGAAATGAAAAGAAAGCCGAATAGCAAAAAAAGAAATTAAATGAAGTGATAACCGAAACGCTATGATGAAAAGATATAAGAGCTGTAACGTAATGAAGAAATAAATTGAAAACCGAAATGCTATGATGAAATGAAATGAAAGCTGAAACGCGGTCTACAAGAGAAACCGAAACAAGTCTAAATTAATTTTGAACAGCGATATGAAACGTGAAGAAGAGACACTATAAAAAAAAGAAACCGAATCGAGCCCAAAAATTTTTTTAACAATGAAGTGAAAAACGAAACCGAAACGCCGTCTAAGAGAGAAACCGGAAAAAAAGGTAATTTATTTTGAACCACGATATGAAACCCGAAACATCATGAAAAACAAACCCTATGTTAATTCGAAAATACATTAAAAGGGTCCCTGTTTGGTTCTCAACCAATCCAAACTATTTTGATAATAGAAAACCAAAATCTTACTCACCTCTTAGCTCTGTATAAAAGTCTCAAAACTTTTAAGCGCGCTTGTTTTACGGTAAAATGCGTATAACACAAGCAAAATAATTATAAAATAAGCTAGTTTTTGTTTTCTTTACGTTTACACTAAATATATTTATATTTACACACTTTATTTACATTTGACTTAAGACTAAACATGAATTACTTGAAAATTTAAAATCTGACACACACTTGAATCCTTTAACTTCTTTATCATATATCTATTATATGTAGCTAAGTGTTTTTAGGCAGGCTTTCTGACATATTTAATTGAAAATAAAACAAACCTCCTATTTACACGTTCTAAATAAAGAAAATATGTTAATTAACCAAAATCACTTACATGCTAAAATCCTTAAAAAAAGAAAGAAGCTCTACGGCACACATATACTTCTATATAGCTACTCAACTTAGCAACGTTAAAAGCTTTTTTTGTAACATTTTCAACTACATACACATGTACAGATATATATAAAAGTAATTAAAAGAGACTGCTTCTTACTCTATCACCAAATTAGATATACACAGAGTTTTCGCTTAATTGCAATTTTTCATTTTTTTTTTTTTTTCAATTTAGACAAATCCTATTTGTGTGTATGTACATATGCGTGTGTAGATGTGTATTTTTCAAATTTCTGCTATATATAGTAGTATAGATATGCTACAAATAATTTACAAAATTTTAATTGTTTTATTTATTTTTAGATGGCATTTTAATTGGTTATATTTTTTGCTATTAATAATTTTAATAAATTTTACCTCTTTCTTGAATTCTTTAATCTTCTTAAATTTGATAATATTTTTCGTATTTGTTTTTGAGTATTTTTCTGGTAGGTGGTTTTGATAGCTGCATTTGAAAAAAAAATATTACTTGTACAAACTTTTGGGCAGCAAAATGTATGCATTTATGCGTATGTCAAATGATTTTCTTTGTATATGTGTTTGCTGGGGTACCCCATTAGATAATTGATTCTTTGAAATAGTACGCGCACCAAACTGTTTTAAAAAGTGGGAATTTGAGTAAAGTGTACCTACAATTAATTTGTGTTTTTCTCGATTCCAAGATTAAAAACTTAACCGTAAAGTAACCTTAACTGTAACCGTAGGTATTACTGTAACCGTAATGATATAGAATTTCATAAGCTTAAATACGATTTATTTTGAACATCGAAAAAAGGGGAAAAAATAGACCGGAAGGAAACGGAATTATTATCACGAACGAAATGAAACCCGAACCCGAGACACTATGGAAAAGAGAGACCGGAACTAAACGTAATTATTTTGACCAACGAAATGAAACCTGAAACCGAGGCACTACTAAAAAAATAACCCGAGCGAGACCGAATTTATTATGAAAAACGGAATAATGTCCGAAACACTATGATAATGGGAGAACGAAACAAAACGGAATTTATTTTGAACAACGAAATGGAAACCGAAACCCTATAGGAAATATAAACCGGAACGAACCTCTATTATATATATTTTAAACAACAAAATATAATTCTAAACCGAATCACTATGGAAAAACTAACCGAAACGAAACCGAATTTATTATATAGAACAAAATGAAAACCGAAAAACTTTGAAAGAAAGTAACCAAAACGAAAAAGAATTTATTTTGAGTAACGAAATGAAAAGTTAAACTTGATGTTTCGTTGAAAAAAGGAAAGAAGTCGAACAAGTGTTCATTTCCACAACATTACAAAAGTAATATTTCTGACAAGTTAAACTTGAGGGAAAATACCAGATATCGTCAAAATTATCATCTCTTTTCTGCATTTTATTTTTTACAGTCGAACTTCCACTTCGTCTAGCTTCACAATAAAACAAGTAAGGAAAGCGGTCTTCGGCTGTGCCGAAGGCTATATACCTTTCATGAATAAGCGTCACGATTTTCACTGTTCGATCCCCAGTACAGCCTGTGTGAATTCAACTTTAACTCATACCGAAATTATCGGAACTATCGATCATATGGGGCGATGTGTTTTTTTGGTCCAATCTCATTGATTTTTAACATCGACATTCCAATTTCAGAGCAATAGTTACGAAATTTAACGACCCTACCTATATAATTATAGGAGTTATAGCCCAAAATCCGTTTATCGGAACAATCGATTGTATGGGGGCTATGTGAAATATTTATCCTGTCTCAATAATTTTAAAAATCGATATTTTACATATAAAACATCAATACATACAAAATTTCACCTTACTAACTCTTTAATTACAGAAGTTATAGCCCGAAATCCGTTTATCGGAACAATCGATTGTATGGGAGCTATATGAAATATTTATCCCATCTCAATGATTTTCAACATCGATATTTCACATATAAAAACATCAATACCTACAAAATTTCACGTTACTAGCTCTTTAATTACAGAAGTTATAGCCAGAAATCCGTTTATCGGAACAATCGATTGTATGGGAGCTATATGAAATATTTATCCCATCTCAATGATTTCCAACACCGATATTTCACATATAAAAACATCAATACCTACAAAATTTCACGTTACTAGCTCTTTAATTACAGAAGTTATAGCCCAAAATCCGTTTATCGGAACAATCGATTGTATGGGAGCTATATGAAATATTTATCCCATCTCAATGATTTCCAACACCGATATTTCACATATAAAAACATCAATACCTACAAAATTTCACGTTACTAGCTCTTTAATTACAGAAGTTATAGCCCTAAATCCGTTTATCGGAACAATCGATTGTATGGGAGCTATGAGTAGTTTTGGTCCGATCTTGCTGGTTCCGACGAATGATTATTCTCATATAAAATAACGCCTCCATACCAAATTTCATCGAGATATCTCTAAAATTGAGGGACTAGTTTGCGTACAAACAGACGGACAGACGGACATGGCTAAATCGCATCAACTCATCGTCCTGATCATAACGGTATACTTATTAGTGGGTCTATCTCTTCTTCTTCTCATACTTACAAACATCGGGCCAAAGTTATAATACCATTTCATGTTCATGAAAGGTATAAAAAAGTATTATATTCATGGGGTACCCTAGTAGTCAAGTGTATATAAATGCCTTTGTATAGTTGCTAAGCTTTTCGTCTTCACTTTATTAATTATTTTATACGTATGGCTTATTTGCAAATATTTTTATTATTTTTTCCTTTTTTTAATGCTTTTTCGTTTCCTTAAAAACCATTGGTTGTTGCATTTGCTTTTCGTTATTTTCATCTTATATGCTTATTTTTGTTTGTTGCTTATCTTCTTTATATTTTGCTGGCAGGATCTATTTTGTTAGTAACTTTCATGTTGTCGTCCTTTTCGACTCAAGCTTGTTTAAGGTGTTAGTTAGCGTGGAGCAAAATAAAAAAAAAACTGCTTAGGTGGAAATCGGAGTTCCTTTTTTAATAAGAATTAGAACTGTAGAACACATCGATAAAGTGGTCACCAGTATTTAAGGAAACGCGGCAGACGAAACTAAACTTCTACGAGATACTCTCTTACGATGTCACGACATCATCTTAGTTAAGTGTTCTATGAAAAAAAAACTGAACTAAAACCAAAATCGGTTTGGTCCCATCTTGTTCAAATCATGTGTTCCCTAGAACAAAGCTAAAATTATTTTTGTTATTACCTCCAAAATGGTACGAAGAAACATTTCTTTATTTTGCACCACCTAATTCGATTTAATAATATGTGTTTGAATATGAATGTGTTTTGCTTCTCTCACTTGTATTTTGAATATCTTACATAGTTAAAATGCTGTATCTTTCTCGTTTCGCACTACTCGTCTAAAGGTTTCTTGATGATGTGATGCACCCTACTGCTCATATGTTGCTTAATTTGATTGATTTTATTTTTTTTCTCCGCTGCAAAAGTTTTGTAATTTTTTTTCTGCTGTCTGATATATTTAGTTTACCTGTAGAACTTTTTTAATACAATAATTTTAAGCAAATCAAAATTGGTAAAATTTACGAAAATATTGTCTTTCAAAAGCTTAAAAATGTCAGTCTTTAGTGGTTGTTCTCGCTGCCTGTAAAAGAGTAGAAAGAAATAAAATGTTTAGTCATTTCTATGTTAATTTATTATAAAAAAATTCAATAAATTAAAAAAAATAAATAATTAAATAATTAAATAAAAAAAAATAAAAATAAAAAAAAGTAAGGAAGTCTAAGTTCGGGTAAACCGAACATTAATTACCCAGCGGTAGTTTTCAAATGATTTTCGAAATATTCCATTTTCGGAAGTGGGCGTGGTTGGCAAGCGATTTCGTCCAATTACATCATTTGTACTCCCTATTAAGCTATGTACCAATGTACCAATTTCATATTTCTACCGTAATCAGTTTAAAAGTTATGACCCGTAAAATTTCCAAATATTCCTCCCTGAAGAGGGGTCGGTGCACCGCCTACTTTTGAAAATGTATCCAAAATTCATAATATAATGCCTACCAAACTATATCATTTTAGCCATTTCCGTTACCGACTTATATCAATTTAGGTGATTTTAAAAAATTTCGATATCGAAAGTGGGCGTGGTTGGAGAGCGATTTTCTCCAATTTCATCAAGTATACTCCTAACGATTCTAGTATGATTTGTGCCAAATTCCATCGTTCTACCGTAATCGGTTTAAAATTTACGACCAATCGAATTTTCAAAATTGCTTCCCTTGAAAGCGGCCGGTGCCACGCCCACTTCACAAAATTTATGAAAAAATCATAAGCCAATTTTCGATATCGAAAAAGGAGGCGTGGTTATCATCCGATTTCGCACATTTTCAAAGCAACCTACCTTGGCCGGAAAGTAACGTGTATACAAAATTTCATGCAAATATCTCAATTTTTATTCAAGTTATCGTGTACACGAACAGACGGACAGACGAACGAACATACCTTAATGAACTCTTGTTTCAACCTCTATATCTCGGTTATTTTGTGCCTTTGCGTAGTACGGTTATGTGGACAAAATTATAATACCCTTGTACTAGCATTAGTACGCTGGGTGTAATTATATATGGCATAAATCTTATTCAAATTCTTCTTTAATCCTTACCTGGCGGTCAGACCACAGCATCATTATTATAGACATCATTTATGTGCTTTCCCTTTTCCTTTTCTTTTAAATTGCATTGCTATAGAAATAAATTTTTGAAAATCAAAGTAAGCAATTAGAAATGTATTCAGTAAGCAAGTTATATGTACATATGTATCTAAATATAAATATATAAACATTTAAATTAAAGGAATAATTAAAATTGCTGTCAGAAAAGTAATAAATCAAAATATCACCTAAGAGAATCTAAAAATCGAATTTACTAAACCCATATACATTCATAAATTTTGTATTTGTTTTAGGTAAACTAATTAGAACAGTGCAAAGGAAAAAGATTGTAAAAACAGCTGAAGAAAAACCGTCCAGTTAACTTTACCCGCCAAAGCGCATTTGTTACAGCTGTTAATGCTCACGCCCTATCCTACATACAAACACAATAATTTTCTTAAGGCTAAGAACAACCGTAAGTACGTATTTGTGTGTGTTTATGCATTACTTTCACGAAGACATTTGAGGTCATAAGGCGTTTA
>CAXKVI010000004.1:89796259-89861259 GCA_964058755.1 Campiglossa producta | reverse complement strand
TTATTTTATTTTATTTTATTTTATTTTATTTTATTTTATTTTATTTTATTTTATTTTATTTTATTTTATTTTATTTTATTTTATTTTATTTTATTTTATTTTATTTTATTTTATTTTATTTTATTTTATTTTATTTTATTTTATTTTATTTTATTTTATTTTATTTTATTTTATTTTATTTTGTTTATTTTATTTTATTTTATTTTATTTTATTTTATCTTCTTTTATTTTATTATATTTTATTTTATTTTATTTTATCTTCTTTTATTTTATTTTATTTTATTTTATCTTCTTTTATTTTATTATATTTTATTTTATTTTATTTTATTTTATTTTTTTATTTATTTTATTTTGTTATATTCTATTTTATTTTTTATTTTCCTTCTAGTAAAGAGCGCTTCTCAAGAAAAGCTACAAAATTAAGAGTCTACTCAATTCACATCGTGATTTCCCATGCATCATAAACTTTACTCGACGTCAAACTTCTCCCCTCAACCGCTGTATTTAAAACAATCAGAAAATCAGAAGGTGCTCACGCGCTGACAGCAACTTTTTGCACGCGCTAAGATAACTTCCTGCTTTCGACAAAATTGTTGTTGTAACAGTCGCTAAAACTTTCTAATTTCTAACATTGAAATCAATTTTGACTTCTACCGACTTCTGCATGCTTCAAAATTATGTTGCTTCAGCATTAGCTAAGTTTTATGTCAACAAACTTCAGACGACTTCCCTTCGGTACCCACATTCTCTCTTGGTGTTTGAGCAGTGGAATGCGTTCAACTTCATTTCCGCCACACAACGCTCTCGCACTCGCAAGCGACAGACACAAATAATAATAAAAAAAAATCATAAAAAGCAAAAAAGAAAAATAAAAATGGAGAGTAAAAATTTAAATTGAAAACTTTTCGTTACTTCGATGACTTCTACTAACTCACACCCAATGCTTTCGGAATGCCATTGCCAACACAATACGATGGCAACTTAGATAAAAAAGTTTTTCCATCAAATGAAACCATAACCTTAAAATAGCTAAAATGTCTTGACAGACGTACATATAAATATTTATTTGTGGGGAAAGCAATCATCAACAACTGTTAGGGGGTTGGTTGGGAGGTTCTTGGGGGTGCGTCTAAACCGCATGAAATTGTTAGTTTGCTTGTGCTAAATTTAAGAAAATCAGCAAATACGTTAGCCAGCTTAGAGTGGGACGCCTACGACTGGAAATTGGCGTAAAAGCCAAAATGCGGAACTCAGATACCTTGAAGTGTTAATTCAAGGCAGTAATGAATTGAAGGAAAACATTTTTTTGTGACGCTCTTTGTTAGAGCTACGCGCAGCGCATTTCTTTCGTATTCTATGATGATTTCATCCCACTATACATACAATAAAGCCTTTAGATGTACGAACTATATACCGTGTTAAGGTACAATTTTGCCTTTTTTAGCACGGACCTGATTGGCTCTCAATGTCTTCTCTAGTCGAGTGTTAGAGCTATTGCTTTAATACTTCTTCATTTGTCGTTAATTTCCCTTTTATTTTTTTCAAATATTAAATAATATATGTTTACCTTATATATGTATGTATTTCCTTTAAGTCATCTACTGAATGTGAGCAGACAATGAATGAAACAGCTGTTGTCCCCAAGGACACATTCAAGACGGCAAGGACTTTTTGTAATACTATTTTTAGCTGCATACTTTCTTGCGTACAAGCAGCTAAAAAGGTGGTGGTCCGTCTCGCAACCCCCATATACTATTTTTTTTTGTAAATTTTTTATAAACTCTATTTCGAATATGCGAGGGTTGCCGCGCACTTATTAGCTTCATTTCTTTATATTACCATGAGTGCGACATATCGTTAAGAAAGATACAAATTGTATCAATTATTTATGTGCAAGTTTAAAAAATATTCAAATATTAAAATTTCTTAACAGCTGTCGACATTATTAAAAAGTTATGAGTTGTGAGTATTGCTGCTTAATGTTTGTGGGGGTGACATTTTTAGCTTTTATCAAATCATATTTATCGTTAACAATGTCAATGATACTGTGGTATACTGTGGGGTCAATTACAAGCAACGCCTTTGTACAAATCTACGGTAAAGCTGATGTTTTTAATTAATAGCGTTTCACCTTGGAGACCTTTATAACAAAAATAAATGGACTGTGTGTTTGGTGCTGTATTTTTTGCATTAAAAATTTCGATGTATATATTTTATTTTTCCTACTATTTATTTTTTTTTTTTTGCTTTATTTAATTAAATTTTTTGAAGTTAACTTCTTAGGCGGCGATATGGAGTTTTGATTGAGAGTAAAATTTGAGAAAATGGATGACGATGAAACGGAAGCTATGGCACGGAAATAGAAATTGTAACCGACTTTCAGGCGTATGTTGCAGACTTTCAGGCGTAGGCGTTTTTCTTATATCTCGGGAACCGCTCAACCGATTTGGATAAAATTTGGCATTATAGATGGTATGATTCATTCTATGATTATATGCGTGGGTGTTGCCACTTGGGGCGGTTCACAGGGTTGCCAAATGTCTAATTTTTTTTTAAATATTGAGCAAGTTTTGCCAATATGGATATCAAATGAAAGGTATTTTCGACCGTATTCCAAATATGGAAATCTCAAGCAGAGTTGCCAAATGTCTAAATTTTTTTTAAATATAGAGAAAGATATGCCAGTATGGGTTTCAAATGAAAGGCATTTTCCACCGTATTCCAAATACGTAAATCTCAAGCAGGGTTGTCACCTAGGGTTGCCACCTAACCGCATTTTATTTATTTTTATTAATATCTCGGGAACCGCTTGACCGATGTGGATAAAATTTGGCATTATAGATAGTATGATTCATTCTTAGATTATATAAGTGGGTGTTGCCACTTGGGGCGGTTCACAGGATTGCCAAATGTCTAATTTTTTTTTAAATATTGAACAAGTTTTGCCAATATGGGTATCAAATGAAAGGTATTTTCGACCGTATTCCAAATATGTAAATCTCAAGAAGGGTTGTCACCTAGGGTTGCCACCTAACCGCTTTTTTTATTTATTTTTATTAATATCTCGGAACCGCTCGACCGATTTGGATAAAGTTTCGCATTATATTATGATTCATTCTAAGATTATGTGCTTGGGTGTTTTTATTTGAGGATGTTCACAGGGTTGCCATCTATCTATTTTTTTTTTTAATTGAGCAAGATATGCCTATATGGGTATCAAGTGAAAGAATTTGCGACGTTGTTCCAAATATTTAAGTTTGAAGCAGGCTTGCCACCTAGTCTTCCTATCTTTCTTCGCACAACTCTCTTTCCTATTTCCTTCCCTTTTGCTCTTCATTGCCCTCTTTCCTTCTAGAACGCCACTCTTCCTCTATATCACATTCGTATTGGCCCCTGTTAATTTAGGCCTAATTATACCCATGTACCAAATTTTAAGGAAAAGGCATCATATATAAGATATTTTGGAATGGATCGTTTCCCTGGTCCATTTCCCGGAAGTAAGATATTGTGAATTTAAACCATTCTCGAATACATCTTATTCATATTTCGTTATTTCAGAACTTAAGAAGTTAACTTCTTTCACGTGTACTGGCTACACGCGGTTTTTTTTAATATTTTTTAAATTAATTTTATTTAATTTTTTGAATTTTTTTTTAAGTTTATTTTTTATTTTTTTTTCTATTATTTAATTTTATTTGTTTTTTCATTTTTTTATTTAATTTAACTACATTTTTTATTTCGTTTTATTTTACTTAATTTTTTTATTTACATTTTTTTATTTATTTCATTTTTTAATATATTTTCTAATTTACTTTTTCTAATTTTTTTAAATTTAATTTCATTTATTTTATTTATTTTTTTAATTTTAATTTTTTTATTTATTTTATAATTTTTTTTTTTTTGTTTAATTGTTTTATTTATTTCATTTATTTTATTTTATTTTATATATTTTGTCTATTTTATTTATTTTATCTTTTTATCTATTTGACTTAGTTTATTTGTTTTATTTATTTGAAAATTTTGTGGACAATAACTAAATTATATTTTATTTATTATATTTATTTTTTTATTTAATTATTTTTATTATATGTATATATATTTTTTTATTTTATTTAATTTTATCTTTTTCTAATTTTTTTATTTAATTTAATTTATTTTTTTTATTTTATTTTATTTTTTTTTATTTAATTTTATTTTGCTTTATGTTTTTATTATATTATATTTTACTTTTTTATTTATTTTTATTGTTTTTTTAATTTAACTTAACTTATTTTTTATTTTTATTTTTAATTTATTTCACTTATTTTTTCACTTAAATATTTTTAATATATTTTATTTTTATTTTATTAAATTCAACTTTTTTATTCCATTTTATTTAATTTAATTTTATTTAAATTTTTTAAATTTTTTATTTTTTTGTTATTTTTTTTTTATTATTTATTATATACAATTTTAGCCAACTCTACAATTAAGGAGTTGCATGCAAAAGTGCACTAAGTGATATGTGCCCTTTTTCCGTAAAACCGCTAGTTAGATAGAAGAATCTACATATATTTTATGTAGCATCCAAATTTGAATTTGATATCTTCTAAATCACCAGGTAACCTCAAAAAATGTTGAGCTCTTTATGAGTACCTTGCAATGTTTCAAAAATTAAAAACACGAATAACTTAAAACATATTTTTCACAGAAGTGCCCTTTTTGCACGCAACTCCTCAATTATTCCATTTGACATGGAATGGCTCATGCATCACATTTTATTTTGTTAATTCTAAGTAACATAAAAAAAAACTTACCGTCCCCGCTCCGTTGAATGATGATACCAACGCACTGACTTCTGCCTGAGCACTTCAGGGATTTTAACGAAACACGACAGATGTAGCGTCTGACCATAAGAAGCGGTGATGCGCTTTTTCAAAACGCTCGTGTCACAAATGCCGGAAGTTTCATTGGCAACATCCTGCGGCAGGTGGAAAGAAAAGAAAATTTGAATATATAAATTTAAGATAATTGGACAATGGTAAAAATAAACGAAAAAAGGAAAAACAAGACTAGAGACAAATTTCAATGAAAAAGCAAAACCAAAATGTATTCTTCGAATGCGCTGTAAAAGTGCCAAGTGAAATATAGATTTAAGCACTGCTTGGCATATTTTTGCCTTAACACCAACAACAGTGTGGCATTGCACACAACCACAACATATTTACACACAAACTCTAAAATCACAATTTGCACTCACACCAACACCGAAAATCTCACTCACCTGTAGTAGTCCCAGCTGATATGGCTTGCAGATACTCGCATCCTTGTCCCAGCCACAATATGGATCGGCTACACAACGGAAACAGGAATCGTAACGGCGAGCGCACATCGCCAAATCGATTTGTTTGACATTGTGATCGGTAGCCAAGTACAATGAGCCCGTCTTCTGACTCAAACCCATTTCGCGTATCGGTTCATTGTAGGCCACCTGCAGCACATCGAGTAAATTGGAGAAACGTTGACCGTAGCGTATGAATTGAACAATTTTGTAAATGAGACCAGTGCTTGTGCCAACGAAATACACAAGATACTCTTGATTTAGTTTATCGATGCGAATTCTATGGAGAGTTGAAAGAAGCGAAAAAATTGTGAGTAAGAAAAAATGTTAAATTTGTGATATAAATAAACAAAAAAAAAAAAATATGTAGCTGGTTTTTATATTGTTGCTGCTGTTGTTTTTTTTTTTTAACTACTGCATGTTGGTGCTTAATTAAAATATTTTGCCTCAACTTATGGCTATGCCAGTGACGATAAATTTTGGTTTTGACCCAGTGCTGGCAAGAAAAAAAATAGCTGAGCCGCATACAAATATTATGAACAGTTTCTGTAGCTTTGATAAATTACTTTTGGCAATTTTTTTAGCTGCCACATACACTCTAAAAATAGTAAAAATAAAGCAAATTTAAACAAAAAGAAAAATAAAAACTTAAAATGAATTTTATAAAAAAAAGAATAAATAAAATAAATAAGGAAAATAAAATGAAATAAAATAAAACAAGTTTTGGTTTTCCCGGCTTTAGGTCAATGTTAAATAAAACTCATAAAATAAAATAAAATAACGTAAAATAAATAAAATAAAATAAAATAAAATTAAAAAAAAAGAATAAAATAAAATAAAATAAAATAAAATAAATAAAATAAAATAAAATAAAATAAAATAAAATAAAATAAAATAAAATAAAATAAAATAAAATAAAATAAAATAAAATAAAATAAAATAAAATAAAATAAAATAAAATAAAATAAAATAAAATAAAATAAAATAAAATAAAATAAAATAAAATAAAATAAAATAAAATAAAATAAAATAAAGTAAAAAAAAAATTTAAAAAAATTTAATAAAAAAAAAAAAATAAAATGAAACAAAATAAATTTAAATTAAGTAAAATAAAATAAAATATTACATTAAAATAAACAGAGCAACTTCAAGATGGGCAATATCATGCCAATTACCAAAACAAATCATTTGCTATATTTGATTTTTTTCCTACAGAAAAGAATTGAAGGAATTTTTCCTAGGAAATAAAAAAAGCGCAGAATATTTTTAGTACTCAAACTGATAATTCTGAAAAAACTACTGAATTCTTTCCTGATGTTGCAATATTGATTGCAAAATTGAGCAATTTTTACCATAAATAATAATAATTTTTTCTTGCGTCCTACATACGTCCTTATTAAAATTTTAGAACCGCCACTCAACAAACTTCATTTTTTGTTGATCAATATTTTCTAAGCGAACGTAACTATCACGTTGCTCTTGCTGACAACTAAGTACTACCTACAATAAATGATTTCATGTTACTCATACGCCATGGTATACGGTCACTGAATACATTTTCTGTACAGCGAATACGCACACCTACCTACACATGCATGCTTGCAATTTCCAAACACATATCAAAATCAATTTTAACGTTGTCGTTCTTTTTAGCAACAAAAATAACAACAACTTAACCATTTGCAACACTATCATATTCACTGTAATGAATTAAGTGTAAAATAATATTTTTTTTTTTTTTTCGTTTTTACTTACTTATCCACAACCAATTTGGTAAGTACGATATCCCTTTTATAAAATACTGGATTGGCAAATTCATGATCGACCGCCTTGTCCATTAGCGGATGTTTACGTATGAAATTTAACACGGAATCTGGCAGTGCTGCTGTATCGTTGGTGCATGTGCCCGGTCGTGGTTCGGGCACTTTAGAATTCAATACTGGCAGCCATGCAGAATTTGATGTTGCTTGCTCTTTGAATTTGCCTGGAAGTAGAAAAATGAGTATGTCAGTGAATATGATATGAAAATGTTGGTTTAAAAAAGGAAAATATTTGCTTAGATGCTGGATGTTTTTTACTTTATTGTGAATTTTCGCAACAAATTGTGTGTTTTAAAGCCTTAAGCTGTTTCCTTTTATTCCCCATTATATCTACTGTGTTGTGTATATACATATATTCATTCTCGTTTTCATAGAACTAGCTATAGTTCCATAACCTTCATGCTTCTAGTTTGCACATTTAATTAATTACTGTGGTCAGCAGACTCATTCAAATTGTACAAAAAAATTTGGCACCATTACCAAAATTATCCACGAAGTTACTTTTACATTATTAATGAAATCAACAAAGGTTTCCAAATTTTCATAGTTAAAAATTTTTTTTATGTTTGAAATACAACTTTGAGTTGATATTACACTCGTGTATTTCAATTCTAAAGTGATGCTTATCGCAAGCTCTTGGCCAGACTCTTGATAAATAACACAAAATGTAGATATGAAAATTTGTGGTTAGTTTATATCGTATTATATTAGGGTGGGTAAATTTGTGTGGGCGAAAAACATTCAGATACACACCGTGTAATAACTTCAAGACCTTTTTTTCAAGAAACCAAGAATGAATTTCGTGCTAGCGATTTTTTCCATTTAGCTTGGGACTCACCTGTGTATCTGGGTGTTTTTGGGGTGGTGGAATCAATTTTTTATATTATAATTATCTTTCGAGGACCATCAGAGGGTGCTAAAGTTCTTCTTCTTGTATTTTATTATTATTATTATTATTATTATTATTAATAGTTAGGTACTGGTATTACTATCAGCACTAAATGAATGAGCACTGGCTACTCAGGCCATCGGCTCTCTTGCATTTTAGTTTTTAAAAAATCCACCAAATTTGGATTTAAGAGAAAGTCAAATAATGTGGATTTTTCTCAACAAAGTTTCCGATTTTCACGAGTAAGCCTTTTAAATACAAAAAAAAAGTACAAAATCGCCATCTGGCAGCTCTCAAAGGAAAAAATTATAGTCAAAAATTAATTTTTCGCTTATTATTTTTTAAGTTCTTTAGCTGTTTAGTAAACCTTTTTTTAAACTAGATTGCAAAAATAACTGGCTCGCAACTCATTTCAGAATCGCGATGTGCATTTGATGCAAAAAATTCTACCCGTTCCAATAAAACATTTTTTTTTTAATTTTTGAAATATTTTTGAACATTTAAAAAGCAAGCACAAAGTAAAGGATACTACAGACTTTTGGGGCTCTTAAATTAATCTCAATGAGATCATGTTTGGAATAGAAATTTTTCGATGCTGTAGTTATGAAACTCACTACATCTATTAGGGTGGTCCTTATAATCAAATGTACAATTTTTTCCAGTCCACCCACTGGATGCACGGTCAACTATGCCGCACATACATTTTTACCCCAATCGGAGATGGTTTAGGCGTGTCGCATGGCAGTCAAAGTTCAGACTATCCCATGCAGACACAGAAAATGAAAACTATTCTTATTACCTCATACTCAAAATCGATACCACTATGGTCGGAGATATCACATACAAAATTTAGTTCCGATAGGAAATACGTAAGGCGTGTCGCAAGGGCGTGGTCTGAAGTTTAAGCCCCTGCGATAGGCCTTGGACGTTTCTCTCGGAACACAATTTTGAACTTAATATCTCCGACTATAGTGCTATCGATTTTGAGAATTAGATAAAAAGAAAAGTAATTTTAATTGTTTGAGTCTACCACACGCTTTAATCGTTTTCAATCGCGACCAAAATTGGTGCGTGATGTACTTGGCTATATTACAATCGCTGTGAGGGTTGAGCTTTTTAAAATTTGAGGATAAAAGTGTATGCGCACAAATAAGGACCACCCGTATGTGTATGTATTAAAAAATAATAAATATGTTTACCTGAAGTGCATGCAACAAATCGCGTCAACAACTTATGTGGCAAGAAAAATGTAATATTTGCCACTTAAATGACTTTCTACACTACAAAAATGTGGGTGGAGATTGCAGCAAATACAAAACCAAGAAATCACATTCACAAACAATCTTACACACACACTTATCAAACATACATATTATGACAACATACGCAATCACATTCGCATTCAAGTCAACAACACGTCGTTAATGTAAACTAAACGTGGCATTTGCTTACACATTTCCTTGGTTGTTGTTGCACATTTTTTTCTGTTGCCATTTGTTCGCACAACATATAAATGCATATCGTAAAACACCATGAAATAGTTGCAATGGACGTTATTCAGTCCTGGCAAGTGATGCGATTAGTCTGGGATGCATGTTGGATGGATTGCTATGATGCTTGGGACTAATGTTATTTTGATCTCGTTGCCTGTTTCACACTTTGTTACCTTTCGGATAAAGCCGGGAAAGTCTACTTTCTACCCCTATAAGTATGCTACACAAAATTAAATTGACTAATTCGCACTACCTACTCTCATAACGGACTAGTTGGTATCTATTAGATATGGCCCACTTTAAAAGAAACGTATTAATTGCGAACTACTCCCTTTAGCGACCAATCGCACGATTTCCTGCAGTATATCGGATATAAATACAAGTTATTGCTGTTCTAATCGTCATTGCATGCGACAATTCAATATCAGATACATTTCTAAAAACTCACATTGAAATAAAAAATTCTCAGCATATACGAAGGCTGCGTGGTAGAAATGGAGACCACAGGTATGTATATGGTGTAGTATATACGAACATGTTTGCGAGAATTTTCAAAATGTATGGCATGTTGCCCTGTATCCGCTGACAAAGAAATAAATCTCTTCCGAGTAGGTGAAGAAAATGTGGTAAGAACGCACGCACGCACATTCACGTTCGCTCTTGAAGCCGCATACAGGAAACTTACTATAAAAAAGTAAAACAAAATCTCCAGTGAAAGCTGTAAGAAGAAACTGAGTGAAAACTGGATACAAGTTTTGTTAAATTTTTAATTTACTTTATCTTATAACTTTAAACGAGCTAAACTTGTATATTTGTATATCCAGACTATCTCGGGAACCGCTTGACCGATTTGGATGAAATTTTGAATATTGATGGTATGGTTGATTCTAAGACTATCCACTTGGGGGGTTGCCACTTGGGCCGGGTTACAGGGTTGCCACCTTTTTTTTTTAATTATGGGGCAACATATGCTAATATGGGTAATACCCATTAGGTATCAAATGAAAGGTATTTTCATTTTTAAGCAGGGTTGCCACCTAGGGTTGTCACCTTACCGCAGTATATTTTTATATACGGACTATTTCGGGAACCGCTTGACCGATTTGGAAGAAATTTGACATATAGATAACATGATTGATTCTAAGACTATCCATTTGCCACTTTGGACTGTACAGGGTTGCCACCTATCTCAATTTTTTTAAATTATGGAGTTAGATATGCCAATATGGGTATCAAAGGTGTTTTCGTCGACATACCAACTAAAATATTGTCAAGTAGGGTAGCTACCCAGGGTTACCATGTTACCGTAATGTATTTGTATTGCACAATTTTGGGATCATATTTGTATTATTTTAGGATCATTTTGAGATCATTTAGGGATCACTTTGGAATAATTTTGGGGCTATTTTGAGATCATTTTGGGTTCAATTTCGGATCATTTTGGGATTATTTTTGGGTCATTTTTTGAACATTTGAGGGTCTTTTGGGGTCGTTTTGGGATTATTTGAGGATTATTTTGGGAACATTTTTGAATAATTTTGGGATCATTTTAGAGTACATTTCAGGGTGTTTTTGGGGTCATTTGGGAATAATTTTTGGATCATTTTGGGATCATTTTATGGTCATTTTGGGGTCATTTTGGGATCATTTTCGGATCATTTTTGGGTCGTTTTGGGTTCATTCTCGTATTATTTTGGGAACATTTAAGGGTCTTTTTGGGATCATTTATTTTATTTATTTTATTGTTTTATTTTATTTTTGTTTATATAAAAATTTAACACATATTTGCCTCGTAGTGAGCGGAAGAAAAAACGTGTAGAAAATTGAATATTTCTCACTTTTTGTTTTTATTATTTTTTTACTCTCGCTTGCGTGTTATATTTGGGTGTTTGAACTGCAACTCTTTTGGCGCCACTTCAAATCGTATTGAAAAATGCCTTTTTACAGCCTAACCTCCTGATATTTTTTATTCAAATTCCATCCATTTACAACACCGCGTGTGCCGTTGGCCTCCGATTAAGCCGCTTGTTTGTCAGGAACATTAAGTCACGTGTATGAAAAAATTCAGTGAATATGAAACATGAATGTATAACAACTAGAAAAATATATTTCTAGGCTACTTTCGAATAGCAGAAAATTGTGTGAGTGGTTACAAGGAACGAGAAATATGGCGAAGGTCCTAATTTTATAGATGGCCGAAACTCCTTTTAATGGTTGATGAAATAACGAACCTTGAAGTATCTTAGTCAAGCTTTATAACAAGTTAATTTATGTCTTTTAATAAGATAAGCCTTATAAATACTGAGTTAATTTGTTTTTTTGTTTTTCCGACAAGGTGGATACTATATGTAACGAAATCAAACACTGAATATGGCGGATCGCCGAAACCGGTTTGTTACAAAACCAAAATTGACAAGGGATGACGAAAAATCGTTGCAATATACATTCTTATAAATACCTTAGTATAAGTAACTTTGCTTACAGTTAAGTTCATAATACAATTTCAGGAAATATTAACATATTGAAATCAGTATTGTATGAGGATATTATTTTTGGTGGGTACGTTAGCATGCATGTATCCAAGCAAATCGAGCTTTGAGCTTCAATGATGACACAGTCAGCACTTTTTACATGCTATTTACCGTTTCCCATTGCATGCAATACAATATTCGTTATCAGTCGTCACAAAAAACTAGCAAAAAAGCAGAAGAGTACAAAACGTATGTGGTGTAAATATATTAACTATATGGGTCGTTTCATGTAAAATTGCAATGCTGGAAAGTTATAACTTTGAACTTGGATATATAGTTTTTTCTAAATATTTCGATATATCTAACTCAAATCTACTAGCTCCTTTTCATAATCCCTTTATTTTTGGTTGGTCGAACGTATACGAATGTTCGGTTCTCAGCAAAGTATTTTGATTTCACTTACATTTTTTTTATACTTCAATATTTTTTTTATTTTACTTTACTTTGTTTTTTTTTTTATTATATATTTTTTATTAATTTTTTCGATTTATTAATGGAATTTTTTTTTTTATATTTTTGTTATTTTATTTTATTAATTTTTTTTTGTTATATTTAATTTTATTTAATTTAAATTTTTATTTATTTTAATCAATTTTAAATACTTCATTTTATTTTTTTTTCTTTCTCGGGGAAATGCTTCTTCCAAATGTATCATTCTACATAAATTATATGATTCTGTTTTTTATGGAATCACCCCTTCATATTCATGCACATTTATGTACCTAAAAAACATAAACTCAAAAAATAGTTTCGAAAACTACAAATAGCGCCTTTTACAGCATATAAATTGTAGGTAGCTGAGTGCAAGAAAATATGAACAAAAATTGTTGACAAGCAACAAAAAATTTGGAGAATCTCGTTTTGCATTTAAAATATTTAAATTGGTAATAAAATACACCGAAAACAACACAACCGCAATGCAGGTTTTTTTCTGGGTAAAGTGTTCGCTTTGCCACATGCAGAGCTAGAGAAATTGCTTTGCAAATGTATGTATATTAAGAGTCCTTGCAACTGTCCTACATACTTTGCTTGTTTGCTGATCTGTGTTGCCATTTATGAGATAATAATTTTCGTTTATGAATTTTTCTACAGCTTACTTCTTGGTATAAGAGCAAAATTGAAATACGAAAATTTGCTCCAATGCAGTATACGAGAAATTGACTTGTATTTTTAGCTATTTGCAATTCGATTAAAAAGAAACCCAATTTTGTCGCATTAGGTAAAAGTAGATTTATTTATCAAAGAACAAAAAAAAAAAAAAGTTGAATGAAATGCAAAGAAGATGAAAATAGTTGTACCTTGTGAAAGGATGTACGTTCAATATTTACTAGGAATAATGAGGAAATGCCATTTATTTCTAGCACAACCGCAAAAGTGGTATAGATATGAATGTTGATACCACATCAGCTTGTTGTTTACATAAAACTGTAGCCTCAATTCGGTTTATATGGAAAATTTAAAGGATTGAATATACTATGCTGTTTGTTCAAAATTATCACGTAGCTCTCAGACGTGGCTTCATTGAACTAGTTTTCAATAAAAAAGATTATTTTTTCTTAAATTATAAGATTTTATATTATTTAAATTATTTTTTTTTTTAATTTTTATTTACTTTTTATTTTATTTCATTATTTTATTTTATTTCATTTTATTTTGTTTAATTTTATTTTATTTTATTATAATTATTTTTTTTTTGTTTTAATTTTTTTAAGGATTTTATTTTATTTCATTTCATATTTTATTTTATTTTATTTTATTTTATTTTATTTTATTTTATTTTATTTTATTTTATTTTATTTTATTTTATTTTATTTTATTTTATTTTATTTTATTTTCTTTTATTTTATTTTATTTTATTTTATTTTATTTTATTTTATTTTATTTTATTTTATTTTATTTTATTTTATTTTATTTTATTTTATTTTATTTTATTTTATTTTATTTTAATTTTGTTTTATTTTATTTTATTTTATTTTATTTTGTTTTATTTTATTTTATTTTAATTTCTTTTATTTTATTTGATTGTTAAATTTTTTTAATTTTATAAGCAAAGGTCCTATGTTCGTGTGCTACATTAACCATATTCTGCTTATAGCCTGAACTTGAATGTTTTATCCTAAATTACAAATTTCACCTGAATCATGAGGAATTTTTTTAATTTCAATAAAAATATCTTTTCCACATGTCGAAAAATATTCTGAAATATCTTTTTAATTTGCTTAGGAATCCTATCAATTTCCTAATGCAATTTCAGTCTGATATATATTTGTAATGGCTTGTGTATGAATTACAAACATACATACACATCAACATACATAAGAAATTCATATAAATTTGTTCGCCAAATACTTTAAAGCTTCCCACCAAAGCACATCAGGTGGCGTAACACACATGAATGACTACACTTTTGAACACACATGGGCTATACATTCTTGCTTTCATACCTCTCATACAACAAATCACAAACATATGCCCTCTTTTAAGCGTAATTTATACAAACATTCATACTCGAGCGACTGGAAAGGTAAGAATAATTGCCGGTGCAATAAATCTATGCGCGCATAACAAGAAATAACAAAATGAATGAAATGAATAAAGCTAAAAAAATACACACACACATTCACATTTATATACACTATTGTATGAAAATATTGCATGTCTCAGCACTTCTCGATACCTTTACATATGCATCTGTGATTCCTTATCTAGTTTTATATTTTCCTCTCCTGCTGTCTCTCTTTCATATCTTCTACTCTCCTCATATTCATCCATGCTGCTATTTTTATGACCACAACTGTATGTCGGTGTAAGTTTGCATGCAAACATGTGTGCAAAACGAAAAATTGCTAGCGGCAGTCGACACCGTATACGCCAACTTTCATAGCGCATACTTTTCCACAATCAAGATTTTTTTCCCCCAAACCCGCTATTAACCGCTATAACATGTTTGTCTGTATATATGTGTGTGTGTGTACTCACCATCAAAAGCAGCATTAATGTCGCGTATATCGTAGCTGCACACTGCCGAACCGAGTATGCCATTTGTGTTCGTTGTAAAGGTTGCATAGAATTTTGTGTCATCATTTGGCATTTTATACACCGATTGAATTTCATTGAAGTAAAATGGGAATTCGCTGGAGATGCTGCAATTGATGCGCGCCTTCAGATATGTTGCCCAATTTTGGCTGATCATATATTTGCCACCACGATCATTCTTACAAACACGTGCTATACGCGAATAGATGGCTTTGCCGCAATTTATATACTCGACAGCATGTTCGCGGAAGAAGAAGAAAACATATTCGCCAATGTCGAAGGAGCCGACGAAGTTTGGTTCTGTTAAAGAAAGAGAGAAATGAAAAAGAAGTAAAGTTAAAGTTTAAAATTTTTGTTGCCAAACTAAATATATGTGTGTGAGTTGCAACTTCAAGGGATTACGAGAAACTATTCTAAGTTCTAGGAATAGTACGGGAGCCCCCATAGGCATATGGTTCTTGATTAATAACAAGCTAAGTTTTTGTGAGCGACTTCCTTTCCCCGAGACGTCCAGCCTTTTTATTTCCGCCCACTTTTGAGGAAGGCATTTTTTAAAATTCGACTGGTCGTAACTCTTAAACTAATTACGATAGAACGATGGAATTTGGGATAAAGCATCCTAATATCGTTGGAGTATACCTGATGAAATTGGATAAAATCGCTCTCCAACCACGCCCACTTTCCATATCGAAAACTTCGAAAATCACCTAAATTTACATAATTCGGTAACGGAAATGGCTAACATGATATAATTTAATAGGATGAACCCCCTAGTTATTGTATTATGATTTTTTGATAAATTTTTAAAAGTAGGCGTGGCACTGCCCACTTTTAAGGAGGCATTTTTGAAAATTCGACTGTTGTTCGTAACTTTTAAACTAATTACGGTAGCACGATGAAATTGGTACAAGGTATACTAGCATAATAGGGAATATACCTGATGTAATTGGACGAAATCGCTTCCCAACAACGCCTCTTCCGAAATGGAAAATTACGAAAATCATATGAAAACTACAGCTGGGTATTTAATGTTCGGTTTACCCGAACTTAGACTTCCTTACTTGTTTTTTTTTTTTTTGCATGCAAATCGAAGATACCACTGTTAGGCAATATTTTCGGGCTTGTTCCTATGTTTAAAAATTTGGCTAAATTTTGAAAAATGTCATTTTGCTTTTTTGTCAAATAAAAATGTATTACGAAGAAACAGGAAAAGAAAAAGTAAGTTTTGTTTATATTTTCTGGTTTTCCTAAGTAATTATTATGAAATGAAATAAAAATATTTTAACAAGGCGGCTATTCATCTCGACATGGTAATGTGGCAAATTTAAAACCTTCTAAATTTAAAAGTTGACTGCAAGTACCCTAATTGTTTTAAATTTTCGTTTGAATCTATAAAAGAGTTAAAGGTTTGCTCAAAAAGGCCCATCTAGCAGTCATACATACATGTTTAGTGTATAATAGCACAGCAGCTACTTATTTACATACATAATTCGAAATCCTTAGCGCCTGCGTTAAAGCTCTATTGGTTGCGTTTACTCCCTATATATCCCTAAAGCTTTAGCGCAATATGCAGGTGTCAATGACAATGGCCCAATAAATAACTTCAGCACCTAATGCCACCTATTCGCCTATAACTTCTAACCCATTAAACACTAAACTCAGATGGTAAATGTAAGAAAAAGCAAAAAAAAAAGATAAAATATATAATCTCACACAAACATACAAATTCACTAGAAGATTTTCTTGTACTTACTATCAAGCCATTTGGAATCATATTTCACGGTGCGCTTGAAATTGTGCTCCTTCCGACCGGATGTTAAATTATACAAATCCGACCGAAATATAACCGAATCAGCCTTGGTAAATTCAGCATTTGTGCCAGAATACTGCAATGAAAAATAGTAAAACGAAGAGGAGGGAAGTGGTTAAGGCAAGCGCATTAAAGCTAATATAATACATAGTAGCTTATAACAAGAAAAAAAGGCTGAACAAAAAACAAAGAAGAAGAAGAAGAACGATAATATAAATCCATTGTACGGCAGCTGACTGCCGACTTTGCTTGGCTCCGGTGTCAAGGCAAGCAGTAAAGTGTAAAATTAGCGCGCCATTTCGACAGCATACGAATTCGCTATTGCGCCAATGTCAATAGTATTACTTTTATTACATTTTAGCCGATTTTATTTTCCTACACTTGCCGATTTTTCTCACTTGGTTTTTTTGCTGATTATTTTACTTTTGTTTCTCATTGCCAAAAAACTATTGTGAAAAGAGTTAAAATTACGAGAGAATTCAAGTTTTGTATACCCAGTTGCAGGGCTGGCCTAATAATATAATTTGGTACAAAAAAGAATAAAATAAAAAAATTGGATAAAATGAAATAAAATAATATAAAAAATAAAATAAAAGTTAAAAAAATTAAATAAAATGAAATAAAATCAGATAAAAAATAAAATAAAATCACAGTAAATAAAAAAGTAAAAAAATAAAATAAAGTAGGTAGGTAGGTAGAAGTGGCTGCCGCAAAGGCACACCTAGGCCAGTAATAAAAGGCCCGTTGTGATACCACCAAACACTAGGAAAGTCAGTCCCGGGGCCCGGCCATATGGAAAATCCCAGTGCTGTTGGGACTCTCCATATAGCCGAAACCCGGGACTGACACTCCTAACCGACACCGCTACCCCTCCTCGAACCATTTTGATAACTTGATGAAGGCCATCAAGTCCTTTATGTCTAGCTCCGCGACCTGGCTTAAGCTAACCAGGAAGGGAACTCCCAGAGAGCGCCTTCTCGCTCCGCTTAAGGCCGGGCAGTTGCAGATGAGATGCTCCACCGTTTCCTCTTCCTCATCATCTTTGCAACTCCTGCAGCATCGTCGGTAGGGAACGCCTAGCCTTGCTGCGTGCCTACCAATAAGGCAGTGCCCGGTTAAAACACCTATTAATATGGAGATTTCCTTCCTTTTTAGGGCGTATATGTGTCTAGATCTTTTAAGATCGCATTTTGGCCAGGTTTGCTTGGATATCCGGCACCCTGGGGCTTGTAGCCATCTTTCGTTGGCTTCGCGGAGTGTATGCTCCTTCAGCATTAGCTTGCACGTGGCATACGGCATACCTATGCGCTCTTTATCTTGAAGAATCTGCTTGGTCGTGCCCTGCCTGGCAAGTTCGTCTGCCCTACAGTTTCCCTCAATGTCCCTGTGTCCCGGGACCCATGTGAGGTTCACGCGGTTCTGTTGGGCCATCTCTTGAAGAGATCGACGACAGCTGAGCGTCAGTTCAGAGTTGAACGAGTAAGAGCCAAGGGATTTGATGGCCGCTTGGCTGTCGCTGAAAATACAGATATCCTGTCCGATGGTGCGTTTACCTATCCAAGTCACGGCGTCCATGATTGCAGAAACTTCAGCCTGGAAGACGCTGCAGTGATCAGGTAGTCTAAAGGAGAGTTCTAGGTCCAAATCCCTTGAGTAAACCCCTCCTCCGACTCTGCCGTCTAACTTCGAGCCGTCGGTGTATATAAAAGTGCCGCCATTAGTAGCGGGACACCGATCTATGTTCTCCCAGTCTTCCCTGCTGGGAATGTTTATTCTAAAACAACAATCTCCGACTGTTGTGGTCGCACACCGATCTGTGCTCAGAGGGAGAAAGCTGTAAGATCTTAGAATACAGGAGTGTCCAATAGTGCTTGCGCCCCAGACGGACGTTTCCCTTAGACGCAGAGCCGATGCCGCTGCTGCCCGGTACCCTTCCAGATCGAGTGGCAAAAAGCCAAGAATGGCCTGGAGAGCTTCGTTGGGCGTTGTTCTTAACGCCCCGCTTATACAGATCATGCTCGATCTGTGGACTTTTCCTAACAGATTTAGGTTTGTTGCCTTTCCTAGCGCAGGCCACCATACCACGACTCCATACAGCAAAATTGGCTGGACTATCGCAGTGTAGATCCATCTGCAAATTTTGGGGCTGAGCCCCCATTTTTTGCCAATGGCTCTTTTACACGTGTAAAGTGCAATGCACGCTTTCCTCTGGCGCTGGATGACATTCTCCTTCCAGTTAAGCTTTCTATCTAGAACTGTGCCTAGGAATTTGGCTTTATCAGCTAAGTTCAGGCGCACGCCATCTAGTTCTGGTAGGTTCAGCGGTGGTATCTTGTACCGCCTGGTATAAAGGACAAGCTCCACCTTTCCCGGGTTGATGCTAAGTCCGCAGCGAGAGGACCATGAAGAAACTTCTCGCAGTGCTACTTGCATCAAGTCACACAGGGTTTGTGGGAATTTGCCCCTATATGCAATAGCTAAATCGTCTGCATATGCCACTATCTTCCCGCCCCCCCACCTTGTGTCTCGTAGCAGCGAGTTTACGGTGAGGTTCCATAGGAGCGGGGAGAGAACACCACCCTGAGGCGTTCCTCTTGTGACATAGCGTGAAAGATCAACTGTTCCCAGTGAAGAAACTATTTTCCTTCCCTTTAGTAGTTGATCAATTAGTCCAATAAGAGACCTATTTATGCCCAGGTTTGTTAAAGCAGTGTTAATAGCCTCCGGCCTTATATTGTTGAAAGCCCCTTCGATGTCCAGAAAGGCCACGAGACAGTACTCCTTTTCGTGCAATGATTTTTCAACAATAGAGACTAGGCTGTGGAGCGCAGTTTCCGTTGATTTACCTTTGGTGTATGCATGTTGATAGCTAGAAATAAGGTTGCTATCAATAGTAGAGGAGAGATAATCGCTAATTATCCTCTCGAAGGTTTTAAGTGCAAAAGACGAGAGACTGATCGGTCTGTAGTCTTTAGGCTCATAGTGTGAGGCCTTCCCAGCCTTTGGAATAAAGACTACCGTGGCGCTTCTCCAGGAGCACGGAATGTAATTAAGAGCCAGGCAGGCTGAATAGAGAACTACCAGCCATTTAGCTGATATTTCCAGCGTGTTTATAAGTTGTGCGGGGAAAATCCCGTCTGGCCCGGCTGCCTTGAACGGCTCAAAGCTTTTGATTGCCCACCTTACCCTTTCCTCCGTAATGGGTATGTTTACCGCCAGGTTTGTTGCAGATGCTACAGGTGCATCATACAAGTTCCCCGGAAAGTGTGTGTTCAGGAGCAGCTCCAGGGTTTCCCCTTCCGTGCTGGTCCAAGATCCGTCAGGCTTCCGTAAATAGCTAATGGCTGTTTGAGTTTTTGATAGCACTCGTCTAAGTCTCGCTGTATCATCGACTTTTTCGACCCCGGTGCAGAAATTTCTCCACGAAGTTCTCTTCGCTTGCCTTAGAGCCTTTTTATAGGCCCTCAGTTTAGCTTTATATTCGAGCCATTCAGGCTCCGTACCGATGCTCTTGGCCTTGTTAAATTGCTTCCTGCATGATATACGGAACGAATCCAGGTCGTAAGACCACCAGTGGGGTCTATGTTTGCCGCGTGGTTTTGGTACTGGACAAGCCTGCTCTAGGGCATTTGAGAGCGCCGTTGTAAAGGTCGTTACCAGATCATCCAGTTCTCCCACTGATGAGGGGGCTTGTGGAGGTAATACTATAATAAAATAAAGTAAAATAAAATAAAATAAATAAAATAATGTAAACTAAAAAAAATAAAATAATATAAAATAAAAAAAAATTTAATTAAAAAAAATTTAGAAAAAAAATAAAATAAAATAAACAAAAACAAAATAAATATAAAATAAAAAATTGAAAAATTGCAAAAAAAGAAAATGTAGATAATAAAATAAAAAGAAAATTTAACACATCTCGACATACGACATTTTAAAACAATTTCTGAAGAAAATTTTTCATGGACTATTTGACCGATCGAATAATTTATTTTCTTAAATTATTCTATTTTTTGTTATTAACGAACAAACTGAGCAACAACTCACAAACAAACAATACCAGCTACCGTGATTGCAATTTCGTTCTTGCTTAAGGAACTAGACGTACGGCTTTGTATTTGTTGTTAGAAATTTTTCATTTTTCCCTTTATAGTGGTCATTGAACCGAGGAGAAATTAGGAATTTCTAACCGCAGCGTGTCATACTAGTTACACCAACACTGCTTGTTTGATTTCGTGGGATAATTGCTACTATGTTCGTTAATACGTGTATGTTTTGATGTTATTTTTTTGTTGTATATGTATGAATACATATCTCTTTGCCTTTAGAGAGTTAGATATTGCTGAGCTTAAGTAATCTCTTGCCCAACGTGCGACGTATTACAAGTTTAGTCTAGGGTATAGGATAATAATATTGGCACAGCCTTCCTACGATCTTTTTGAAATAAATTTCTACAGTAGCCGTCCCCATTGCACAGTTAAGTATAACCAATTCAATAAGTAATCTTGAAAAAAAAGTTCATGGCTTTCTACTTTCTTCGCTTCCATTCATTATGGGCGTATAATTTAATTCGTTCGTACATTTTTCGGCGCATTTTAAAGTCGTAAGCCAAGTGTTTTCACGGAAGGCGTGTGCGCGCCGGAAACGAATCCCATTGCCGCAGCTGCGGAGGACATGACCAAAGCCGCATTTTGTGTTGGCCTTCTTTTAGCAAATTTTATTACAATTGACATTTTTACAAAAGTTTTGTTTTTGTAGGTTTCTTTTTCGTGGCTCATTCTTACACTTTAATGGCATTTTCGAAAATTTTTTGGGATTTTTTACCTTTTTTTCTTTGTTTGACTGCAGCAGCGACTGACTAGGTACATAATCCTTGCTAACAAACTTACAAATAGTTTTATGGCAATGTACGTTTGTTTGACTAGCAACAACAACACCTTCTTCTTCTTCTTCTTCTTCTTCTTACTCACACAACTTCATACATAGCTGTGTTCTTTTTTTTTTTGTGTGTAATTTTCTTATTTTATTTTCAGGTTTTATGTCTACCACTTACCAGCGCTGGTAATCCAAAGGGATTTCCTTTCTCTACATAAACGGCTGTAGAATTATCGGCGGGATCGTAGGGGCACTTGCCGATGCCTAAGCCAATGCCAGGCACGTATTCGGATCTGGGTAAATGTGTTAAGTTCGCCTGTAGGCAAAATAAGACATAAATGTTAACAAGCGCCCGTGAATATAGTCGTGTGCGAGTTTTTCCCACGTGGTATATGTGTGTTAGTGCGTGGGTGTGTTTGAACAGGGCAACGTTTCATATCGTCGTTAGCAAAAATTTTTGGCGTTGTTGAGTTGATGTCGATGAGTTTTGTTGAAGGAATTCAGCCCAAAGCGAGGAGCAAACAAGAGCGGCAGCAGCAAAAAAGAGAAATAAAAAAATTCAGTTAAAGTAAGTGTGTAAGTACCGAAATATAATGGTTTAAACAAATATGGAAAAAGGATGTCTTTGGGTTTGGGTAGTTAGCGCGTGCTGACGTTGTTGTTATTCGATTTGTTCAAAGGTAGCCGAAGGCAAGAAATTAAGTTAAAGGTTAAACACGGCTGACAGAAGCAATTACACATTGACATGGAAATCGATAAAATTATACATTTGTATGCATGTGCGCACTGGTTTTATACATAGTTCCATCACATATTAGAATGCAAATATTTTTAGAATTTTATGCGCGATTTAAAGAGTTCTATAAAATTTTTAAATCCTATTTTACCCAAGTCATTTAATTGTATATATTTTAAATTCTGTTGGTAAAGCTAAAAGCGGAAGATAGAAGGTTGAGTGAAATATCGTCTTAATCTTCGCTGTCTGTACAAAATCTTGTTTACCAATCGTTAGAGCGAACAATAATAGCAATATAATTTTTTACTGAAATCCGCGAATTCTTCTTGACTTTCGATAAGGGAATTTTGTGCGAAACAATCAGTAGAGGAACCTTTCTCTTTAGATATGTATGTATGTATTACCATTATGAAAAACAACCTACACCGACTGTACTATTTCACAAAACAAAGAACAAAGATATTTTCAAGTAGGACTGCCACCTAGCCACATTTTATTAATTCCTTCGTATATCGGCCACTCTCTAGGCAACCTATAGGCCGATTTGGATGAAATTTTGTATGTGGATGGTATGCTTCAGTGTGATATTTTCTACTTGGTGTTTCCACTTATGGCGGTTGACAGAGTTGCCAGCTATCTATTTTTTTTAATATTGAGTGGGATATCCCAATATCAAATATCAAATAAAAGGCAGAGCTGCCTTATAGTGTTGTCACCTAACCGCCTTTCATTTATTCTTTAACCGATTTTCAGAGTGGTGTGGCCACAGGGGATACTTTATTGGCACTGCTACCTATGTTAACTTTGTTTTAATGGAATCAGATATGCCAATATGGGTAACAACGAAAGGTATTTCACCTCGTTATACAAAAAAGAGTCCGATGTGTGGCTACCACCTAGCCTTACCTACCACTTAAGATTGCCACATAAAACTAATATACTAATTTTTTAGGTATACTCGGTATTATGTCGAAAATCTTTGCTCTCATTTGGATGAACTTTTGAATATAGATAACATGGTACATTTCAAGCTCTTCTATTTAGGTTCTGCATAAAGGAAGCTTTACAGAGTTGCCACCCTTTTCAATTTAAAACAATTAGATGAGATACGATAATATGGATATCAAAAGAAAGGTATGTAACATTAAAACAAACATGTTTCCAAGTGAGATTATTACCTAGGGTTGCCATCTAATACCATTTTTTTTTACTTCGCTTTACATTACCACTAACGATAACCCCTGCGGGTTAGGGTTTAAAATATATACCCGAGGCGACTAAAATCCACTTCAATCCCGGCTACGGGGCCAAAACAGTCGGGCTAGTACCACAAGGTGCTACTCACCGAAACGTACCAGATTCATATCCGTCAAAGGCCTGTCAACATCAGTACAACCCTGTCTGGTCTGTCACGTAACTTTTTATAAATGGATCTTGTGACTAGGCAGAACGAAATACTGTTACACCAACAAAAGCAACATATGGTTACCTCGAAAAATACCTTCGTTACCTTTCGTCTAAAACCTGTTTTGATTTCGTAAGCAAATGACCTTTCAATCAGTGCGACATCTTATCAATCGATATATAAAAACAGAAAATATAATTCAGCAAAAACAGGAAATTAAACCATAAAGAAACCTTAGCTTTTTTTTTAAATATAGGGATAGACGAAATTACCTATCTTAACTGCTTGTAAGATATATTTAGCCATAAAAGCAACTAAAAGCTATCTCTTTTAAATAAAACCCATTAAACAAATCTTTAATAATACAATTTTTGCCAAATGCAATTAACTAGATGACCTTACCACATTGTGAGTTTAATTTAACGCAACATATTGCTTTGACCCTGACCAACTAACTAATCTCAGAGTAATGTTCACACGAGCGCTTTGGTATGTTACATGTAAACATTAATATTTCTATTTAACTATCTATTTACGTACATATATATTTATCATACACTTGTGTCTATGTGTGTTGGGATCCATTTTGCGGCGCAACACACTAATCCAGGTTTATTTGTGCTCATTTACAAAACATACCATAGACAAGCCAAAAATATTGCAAATAGCATATAGTTACAAGCACGTAACTTTAGGTTTGTAAATAAATACGCCTGTATGTACTTATATATGCCAATATCTAAGCTGGAGTGGCAATAGTGGGTACACCGCACATTTATTTGGTCGAAATATGCGCATGCCAGTATGGCAATAATGCAAAACAAAACAGTAGGTACTATGGCCGTATAATATTCACATTAGGCGTGGTCGAACTTTTTTTAATGACTATAGTTTGCCCAGTAGTTGAAATTCAACCACAAAACCTTTTTCTAATTTTATTCATTTATTTAGTTTTTTGAAGTCCCTTTCCTTTCATTTACCATATTTTTCTTTTCCTCACATTCCTCTTTCTTCTGCTTATTACTCTCTACACCACTAAGTAACGCAGTCTCAATTTTAATTTTATTTTTCAGTTCATATAATTTTTTTAATTTACCTTTTTCTAAGGTTCACCTTATTAAATTTTTTCTGCACTTTCGTTTCTTTCCTTTCCTTTAATTTCAGTTTCTTCCCTTTTCTTTCCTTTTCTTTATTTATCTTTCCTTTTCTTTCCTTTCTTTCCTTTCCTTTCCTTTCCTTTCCTTTCCTTTCCTTTCCTTTCCTTTCCTTTCCTTTCCTTTTCTTTTCTTTCCTTTTCTTTCTTTCTTTTCCTTTCCTTTCCTTTCTTTTCCTTTCCTTTCCTTTCCTCTTCTTTTCTTTCCTTTCCTCCTTCCTTTCCTTTCCTTTCCTTTCCTTTCCTTTCCTTTCCTTTCCTTTCCTTTCCTTTCCTTCCTTTCCTTTCCTTTCCTTTCCTTTCCTTTCCTTCCTTTCCTTTCCTTTCCTTTCCTTTCCTTTCCTTTCCTTTCCTTTCCTTTCCTTTCCTTTCCTTTCCTTTCCTTTCCTTTCCTTTCCTTTCCTTTCCTTTCCTTTCCTTTCCTTACCTTTCCTTTCCTTTCCTTTCCTTTCCTTTCCTTTCCTTTCCTTTCCTTTCCTTTCCTTTCCTTTCCTTTCCTTTCCTTTCCTTCTCCTTTCCTTTCCTTTCCTTTCCTTTCCTTTCCTTTCCTTCCTTTCCTTTCCTTTCCTTTCCTTTCCTTTCCTTTCCTTTCATTTCCTTTCCCGTCCTTTCCTTTCCTTTCCTTTCCTTTCCTTTCCTTTCCTTTCCTTTCCTTTCCTTTCCTTTCCTTTCCTTTCCTTTCCTTTCCTTTCCTTTCCTTTCCTTTCCTTTCCTTTCCTTTCCTTTCCTTTCCTTTCCTTTCCTTTCCTTTCCTTTCCTTTCCTTTCCTTTCCTCTCCTTTCCTTTTTTCTGCACTTTCGTTTCTTTCCTTTCCTTTAATTTCAATTTCTTCCCTTTTCTTTCCTTTTCTTTATTTATCTTTCCTTTTCTTTCCTTTCTTTCCTTTCCTTTCCTTTCCTTTCCTTTCCTTTCCTTTCCTTTCCTTTCCTTTCCTTTCCTTTCCTTTCCTTTTCTTTCCTTTCCTTTCCTTTCCTTTCCTTTCCTTTCCTTTCCTTTCCTTTCCTTTCCTTTCCTTTCCTTTCCTTTCCTTTCCTTTCCTTTCCTTTCCTTTCCCTTTCCTTTCCTTTCCTTTCCTTTCCTTTCCTTTCCTTTCCTTTCCTTTCCTTTCCTTTCCTTTCCTTTCCTTTCCTTTCCTTTCCTTTCATTTCCTTTCCCGTCCTTTCCTCTCCTGTTCTTTTCTTTCCTTTCCTTTTCTCTCATTTCGTTACCCTTCCTTTCCTATGCTTTCCTTTCCAGTTTCCTTCGTACAACTGATTAGCCACAAATGTGTGTTTTTCCTTTTATTTTACTCTATTTTATTTCACATTATTTTGTATTATTTTTGCTACTAATTTTATACAACACAGAAAATCTTGTGCTCACACTCAGGTTCTCCTACAAAAACACGAAAGCCAGTGGTCATACCTACACACAGAACAGCGGCTCTATAAAGTGAATACATGTTTACCATTTGTAGTGGTGTGACTTTCAAATTATAATTAATTTTTTTAATTTTTGGTTTGTTGAGGCACACACAACTCGAGGAGACCTATCGATACATATAAAATGTTGTATACCTTGGAACTGTGGCTATTGCAAAAAAGGGGAAAGACTTTTGAACATTGGGCATTTATATATAAGAACCTGTTCTAATGGTGCAAATACTTTATAAAACCATTAATCCTATAAAATTAATCGACCCACCTTAATATGAACCCTAACATAAATATATTGGACAGTTGTGGTCAACCAAAAGTGAACCGAAAGCCTCCTAAAATTACAACAAAAACAAATATCCAAAATACTATAGCAATCTATACGTTCTTGTATAATTTTGGTTTTAACAACAGCAACGTCGCTACTAAGGAAATAGTTAGACGGTGCTGATATACACGTAATATATGGTGCAAATATAACACATATATCCATGTATTTATGTATGTATTTAATTCATGGCTTCCCATTATCTGTACTTACATTTATCACGTAGTCCTTTGGATTGTGCGCATTCGTACCACAAACATATAAACGCGTCCCAGAGTCCATCGGTTGTATAACACGTATGTGATTGCGACATTCCACCTTCTTGGTTGTAAGTTTCATTGCAAAGGTTTGTGTTTGTATACGTAAATTGTACATGTAATCGTAGTTGCATATTTTTGTTGTTCATATTAAAGTTGTTGTTTTGTTGCCATATATTTTACATTGTAGTAATGTAAATGAAACATAACAAGCACAAACAGAACAAAGTAAACGTGAAAATAACAATTGCATAAAAAAGGTAAAGAAAAACAAACAAACCATACGGGAAGAAAGGGAGAGATAGAGCAAAACACAATTGCATACTGTTTTAGTAAATATTTTTTTTTTATTTTTTGGTAATTCGAATAAATTTGTAAGCCAAAATGTGTAAAATTGTTTTGCTGTTGTTATTATTGAATTTTGAATATAAGTCTTATTTGTTTATAAACTTAGTGATACATTTGTGTTTTTTGTTTATTTAATCTAAGTGGATGGGTGGGTAAGCAATTGTCATTGTTTGTTTGTTTAAATTGTTAATATTTATTTATTATTCATATTGAAGTATGTTTTAAGAGTACTTAAGTACTAATTGTGTTACTAAATAACTAATTAAGTGCAAAATTATTTACTATAATGTGTTCATAATATTTATAATCATAAGCATTTATAAAAAAAAAATTTGTATACTAATACATACCTCACGCTTGCCTTTGGACACACAGCTGAGTATGTCTGACCCAGATGGTTCCAATATGAGCACATCGCGCTGAAAAAGAAAATAGATAAAAGTAATTAGGAAGGTCCTTAAAAATTGTCATGAAGAGAAGAAGCATCAAGCATTAAAAATGATAAAAAGGAACAATGGCACCGATAGACCAACACAGAAAAAAATTACACAACACAGAAAAAATTTACAATCTCGCACTGTTATCCTGAAGTTGACCAAATTCTGTTAATTTGATCAAATTTTGTTGAAGTAATTGCATTCAATTGTTAATTGAATAGTCATGGATCTGCAATTTCAATGCAGTTAAATCAACAGCATTGAATAACGAATAAGAAGTGGCCGTGAATTTGGAATCAACCCATATTCTGGTTGATTTTGTCAGCTCTTTTTTCTCTGTAAACAGAAACAAAACTTGCGGAGCTTAGTATATGTTTTTTTTTTGTATTATCAGAAAATTGGATTTGAATCGTTTGGTGCTTCAGCTAATTTTAAATTAAGCTTTTTATTTTTTATTGGTTGTCTTATTTTCTTTCATTTAAGTTTGTTTTGTTGTATGCCATTTTATTTAATTTTACCTATATATTTTTATTGATTTTATTTTATTGCTTTATTGTGACTCGTTTATTACTTATTTTTTTATAGTATTCTATATCTTGTTACTTTTTAAAATGTTTTTATTAGGTCGCTTTCGTCGTTCTTGTGCCCGGATTTTTGCATTCGATTTTGAAACCAACTTCCTATTGTGCTAGGGTCTTGAAATTTTCACCACAGTTCAGGTCGCGATGACAATGCGATGAGGCTGGAATTCCGAACATGTATTACTACCATGAAAAGAAATGTTATTTTTTTTTATTTTATTTTATTTTATTTTATTTTATTTTATTTTATGAAAATGTGTTTTATTTTATTTTATTTTATTTTATTTTATTTTATTTTATTTTATTTTATTTTATTTAAATTTTTTTTTTTTTTTTATTTATTTATTGTTTTTTTTTTTTTATTTTATTTTATTTTATTTTATTCTATTTCTATCTCTAATTTAATTTAATTTTTTTTTACTTATTGTTATTTTATTCTTTTTTGTTTTATATTTATTTATTCAATTTCTTTTTATTCGGAACGTTTCTTGCGCTTTAAGCATTTCGCTACCGTATTACTATTTCAGAAAAATAAAAAAGATCCACTCGACACACTTTTATTTTTTACCGAAATGTAATTCGTTGGCCAATATTTTATGTTGTACGCTTTAAAGTGTCTTTGGACTAAATATGTATGAAAATTTGTGGGAGTATGCAAGTCATCTGTGACACATGTCTCAAAGCAAAATAAATATAGTTTAAAAAAACTAAAACTCACGCTTTTAGAGAGTATTGAACTAAAAAGTTGAAAATAATTTTAAAAACCCTACACATTAGTATTGTGGAAAAAGCGTGGTCCGCTTTGTTCCATAATCTTCGTTTTTTATTTAAATTATTTTTACCTTTTTAGTGCAATATTCTTTAAAAGCGTGTGTTTTCGCTCTTTAAACTATATTTATTTTTTACTTTTTAGTTAAATGTGTTATGAAGTAATCGATAAATATATCGAAGTATACCGCAGTGCAAACGAAACCTCTGGGCCTCCACTTTCGTTTGATACCCATATTGTAGGCAATTTCAATATTATTGGACAACCTCATTTTGACCAATAACTCAGTTATCGATGTCCAAATGAAACCTGGGGCCTTCACCTTTCGTTTGATACCCATATTGTAGGGAAATTTTAAGGATTTCGGGCAACCACATTTTGACCGATAACTCAGTTATCGATAAATTTATCGAAATATGACGATGTCCAAATGAGACCTGGCGCCTTCCCCTTTCGTTTGATACCTATATTGTGGGGAAATTTTAAGGTTTTCCGGCAACCACATTTTGACCGATAACTCAGTTATCGATAAATTTATCGAAATATGTCGATGTCCAAATGAAACCTGGGGCCTTCTCCTTTCGTTTGATACCCATATTTTAGGGACATTTTACGGTTTTTGGGCCACTGGGGCTTAGACCGAACGAGAGTCACATACAAATACAAACAAACAAACAAGCAAACATACAAGTGAACCTAATAAATACGTGGTAAAAAAAGATATGTTAAAACCCTGCAGCCAACCCAACCACGAATCAATGTCAATATAAATGGGAAGTAATCTTGATTTTTTCCATATAAAAAATATCCCTTATCAGATTACTGATAGAAATACAGCAGTTATAAACTAGTTAAAATAGTCTAATAAATCATGGTCTCGGCATAGGATTGTTCTGAATTTCGAGGTGTGCACAGAGCCAACAATGCCTAATAAAATAGAACAAAAGTCATAAGATATCTCTATAGATTTTCTTCAAGAAGATGTGCTTCTTATTATTGTAGAGACCGTCTTTTTAATTTTATTAAGAAGATTTTCTTTTTAATATTTTAAATGAAAAATAAAATGATATTGCCCTCACCGAGAATCGAACTTACAATTTTCGGAATGATAAACCCAGCTGTTAACCATCAGGCCATCGCTCACTTTTGATTGCCAGCTTCTAATTACCGATATGTGTAGAGTTGTTAATGTTTCAAAGGAAAATCTTATAAATATATTTAAGAAGATTTCTTTTTAACATTTCTAATTAAAAAAAAAGAGAGAGAATCGAACTTACAATTTTTCGATTGCTAAACCCAGCTGCTAACCATCCGGCCATCGTATACTAACAATTGCCAGCGTCTAACTACACCTTTGTACTAAATGTATAGTTTTTTAATAAGAATTTCTTCTTAGAACCAAAAATATTTCCGTACAGTTTTTTCTTCGTTTGCACCGTTGCGACTACCCCTTTGCCCAAAAGCTGATCATGAAGACAATCTTATTAATTTTATTAGGCATTTTTGGCTCTGTGTGGTGCAGGGAACTGGTGAAACTCCCAAATTTTCCAAAACTTTGAGTTTTTATTTATTTTATCATCAGTTTGTTACTAATCAACACTTAGCTGTAGCCCACGAAGAGACATCGGCGTCTACTCTTTATAGAGATTAGTCACAACATTGTGTGTAGTGTATCTAAAAGCAATACGACGTACTATATGTGTTAATATATAAACACAGCAGTTATATTTATTTAGTAGCACTCATACAGCACTTTGTCTATCCGCTGCACCAATGCAGATACAAAATGAGAATTTAAGAACACACTCACTACTGTAACATAAACTTAAGTGAAATGAAGGATAACATCTCAACTCGCTCCTACGATCACTTCGATTCAATACTCGAACTCAAGAATATATACGCCTGCACTTATCCCAGCTTAATGCAAACAGGAGCAGACAAGAAATGGAAAAAAAGTGCAAGCGCAAAAAAAATTGAATTGAAAAAGTTGAGTGCTATCGGATAAGAAGAAGATTGAAGACACACGCACGCTTCTGCACAAACGCCCCACATTTATAAAAAATTGTGTCGAGAAAAAGTTAAGAATAAGACAATATTGGCAGCAATGGAAGAAATTAAACGAGAATAAAAAGCATCACTATGAGAACGATGAGTATTTTGCACAAACTCAAAAAAAAAAGAAACTTTTACTGAAATGTGGCAAATGAAAAAGTAATAAGAGCTGAACTTGAACTAAAAACGGAAAAGGATATTGATAGTTGAAGACGAAGTCATTAGACAGTCGAGAGTGCACACAAGCTTCAACACATACTTTGTAGTACGAATGTATGAATATAACCATGTAAGAAATACGATTAGACTAGGATGAACCATAAGACCGCTTTAATCATTTATAAGGGTTGAATTGTGAAGTATGCTAAGAAACTACAAAAATTTGAGGTGGCGTATCCCAACTATACCCATTAAAAACTAGTGGCGCTCAATTATGGCCCACTGTAGACTTGCGGAATAAATTACGCGGAATTAATAACGGTACTACGTAACGGCACAAAATAATCGAGATAGATAGAGAGTTCCATATATGAAAGTTCTTGGTTTGAAAAAAAAGTTCATTAAGGAATGTCCGTCCGTCCGTCGGTCCGTCTGTTGAGTAAAATTGAGATATTTGCATGAAATTTTGTATACAGGTTACTTTCTGGCCAAGGTAGGTTGCTATTGAAAATGGGCGAAATCGGCCGTGGCACCGTGGCATTTCGACTTGTTGTAACTTTTAAACTGATCACGGTAGAACGAAAAAATTTGGCACAGAGCATACTATTATCGTTGGGAGTATACCTGATGAAATTGGATAAAATCGCCTTCCAGCGGGCGTGGTCCACTTTCGATATCGAAAAGTTCGAAAAACACCTAAATTGATATAATTTGGTAACGGAAATGGCTAAAATGATATAGTTTGGTAGGATGAACCCCCTAGCCATTTAATTATGATTTTTTGATAAATTTTTAAAAGTACGCGTGGCATCGTCCATTTTTCAGGGAGGCATATTGGAAAATTTCACGGGTCATAACTTTTCAACTGATTACGGTAGAACGATGAAATTGGTACAAGGTATACTAGCATAATAGGGAGTATACCTGATGTAATTGGATGAAATCGCTTCCCAACCATGCCCACTTCCGAAATGGAAAATTTCGAAAATCATATGAAAACTACCGCTGGGTAGTCCTTCAAAATGTCGGCCTACGTCATAATCTTTTCTTCCTCTTTTTTTCGTCAATATCCGAATATCTTCTTATTTTCCTCAACTACTCAAATGCGGTAATGGTCCGTAATGGTGGGAAAAATATTGCCAACCGATTGGCATCAACAGCAGAAACAAGAGATGAAGATTTAACTACATCAAGAAGAAAAAAAACCTTAAGAATGAATAAATAACGATAAGGTAAGAGCAAAAATGAGCAAATGAGAGGGCGATTGAATTGGTCGGCAAGCAATTGAAAATGCATAAGCAGCCAAGTGCCAAGCAATAAGCGGCCCATAAAAAAGCGAAGAGTCAGCCAAGAATGACCACGTTCAGAGTGTAAGAGATATTGAGGGGAAAAAGTGTTATAATGCAAAAATAAGTAAAAAAAAAATGAAAAAAAAAACATTATTAAGAAAAAGTAGCAAAAGGTTTAAGGCCTTACTGGTCGCTCCATACGGCATCTGGATTTTATTTACATGCTGAAGGAAGTATGAATATGTTATAGGAAGATGTAAGTATGTATATTAGACCGTGAGAGATATTTACTTAAGTCGAAACTTGCTATGCCTTGCGAGCCAGATGATGCCTATTCTAAAGAGGTTTGGACCGAACAAATGTTTAGACCAAAACAGAGAGCGGCTCAGAGATAACTTTGTCAAATTTCGGGGATTTTTTCATATAAATCGATGTCATAAATCCATAAGTGACGAGTTTGACACAGTCGAATTAGTTTTCAAAAATGCACCGCCATATTGGATCCACCATTTTGAATTTAAAAAACCGATATCGGATTCGTAATCAGAGAACTCATAAACCCCTGAGTACCAAGTTTCAATAAAATCCAATTAGTTTTCAAAAAATTCACCGCCATATTGGACCCGCCATTTTGAATTTAAAAAAACTGACATCGGATTCATAATCAGCGATGTCATAAACCTTCTAGATGCGAAATATATCCAAAAAACCAATGCGCAATGAGATCAGGGTAGGCGTTTTAGTTGCACCGTTTTCAATTTCGAAACATATTTTCAGGAGTTAAACCCCTTCTACCCATCCAAGAAGGCTATTGAATTGCAGGAATATTCGTCAATGAAAACAGAAGGAGTGTAATGGAGTGTGGTTGCTAAGTGACCTTGCTCAATCCCGACTCTTGCGTCCTCGTTCGTGCACTCTGGGCAACGGGAGCTACCTAGGCTCGCGGCAGAAAGAGAGGGAGCCCCGGTGGGGCCACTCTGACATACTTGGTTTAAGGGCTCACCGAGGTCTTTTTCGCAGCGTCTGTTCACCACGTGGTGCGGCTGCAAGCGGGTGTCTGTCTTGTAGCAAGCGGCTCGCTATATAAATGTGTGAATATTTTTTTTATCAAAATCCCGGAGACGGGTTGTGCGCTGGGTTTGGGACCCGCCACGTAAAAAATTTAGTCCACTGAAAATTTTAATAAAGCCTCGGATGAGAACCCCCTTTAATGTTGACGACCCGGCAAAACGAAATAAGGACTACGAGAAGGATATTAGGGCATGTACCTGGAATGTCCGGACCCTTTCAAGGGATGGTACCGCTGCCCGACTGGTTGATGTCCTCATGAACGCAAAGGCTGACATCACCGCCCTGCAGGAAATGCGATGGACGGGACAAGGAAAGACGACCATCGGACCTTGTGACGTATACTACAGTGGCCAGACACGCGGCAAAGCGCGTGGTGTAGGATTCGTGGTGGGAAAGAGACTTCGCCGCCAAGTATTAGCGTTCACTCCTGTGAGCGAGCGTCTCGCTGCGATCCGCATCAAGGCGAGGTTTTTCAACATAACATTTATCTGCGCCTATGCGCCGACAGAGGAGACGGACGACGCAGAGAAGGACTCCTTCTACGATAAACTTGAACAGACTTATGATCGCTGCCCCCAGCATGATATCAAAATCGTGCTCGGCACCTTTAATGCCAAGGTGGGCAAGGAAGGAGTCTTTGGTCCCACAGTTGGAAAATTCAGTCTCCACGATATAACATCCCCCAACGGCACTAGGTTGATTGACTTCGCCGCTGCTCGCAATATGGTCATCAGTAGTACCAGGTTCCAGCATAAGCGAATACACCAAGCCACATGGCTGTCCCCTGATCAAAGAACTAGAAACCAGATTGATCATGTCTTGATTGACGGCAGACATAGCTCCACCGTTCTGGACGTGCGTACACTGCGTGGTCCCAATATTGACTCTGACCATTATCTTGTCGCAGCCAAGATACGCACACGCCTCTGTGCAACGAAGAAAGTGCGCACAGTAACGGAAGGAAAGTTTGACGTCGAGAAGCTGCGCATGACACAGACAGCTGATAATTTCACAACTCGACTCTCACACCTGCTAGCAGAGGGCAATCCTCGACCTAACGATGTAACCGAGCAATGGAAGCATATCTCTCACTCATTGCGTACCGCCGCTGAGGCCACTATAGGGTTCCAGCGAGCCCGCAAGAACAACTGGTACGATGAGGAATCCAAAACTGCCTCGAAAAAAAAGGACGCTGCCTACAAGGAGACGTTGCGAACGGGCGCAACCCGCAGTGTATGGCAACAATATCGTGAGGCAAAGAAGGAAGAGAGACGCCTTTTCAGAAAAAAGAAAAGTGAGGCCGAAAGGCGTGAGTGTGAGGAGCTTGAGATGCTGGCTGACAGGAATGATGCCCGAAAATTCTATGAAAAGATCCGGCGGATGACGGAAGGTTTTAAGACCGGGGCAAGCTCCTGTAAGGACAATAATGGCGACCTGGTAACCGACGTACAAAGTGTACTTAAATTATGGAGGGAGCACTTCTCCTCACTGCTAAATTGCGAGGGAGACGTCGAACCCGATACCCCAATCCCTGACGATGGAAAAGTCGTCCCACCACCTGACAATGATGAAGTGAGGATAGCTATATCCCGGCTCAAAAACAACAAAGCGCCTGGAAAAGACGGACTACCCGCCGAGCTGTTCAAACACGGAGGCGAAGAGCTGGTAAAAAGCATGCATCAGCTCTTATGCAGAATATGGTCAGACGAATGCATGCCTTCGGATTGGAATTTAAGTGTGCTTTGCCCAATCCACAAGAAAGGCGATCCCGCTAACCGCACCAACTACCGCGGAATTAGTCTTCTTAATATCGCATATAAGGTTCTTTCTAGCGTGTTGTGTGAAAGGCTGAAGCCCATCGTAGACAAACTGATTGGACCTTATCAGTGTGGCTTTAGACCTGGTAAGTCTACCATCGACCAGATTTTCACGATACGCCAAATCCTGGAGAAGACCCATGATAAGAGAATCGACACTCACCATCTCTTTGTCGATTTTAAAGCCGCTTTTGACAGCGTAAAAAGGAGTTGCCTGTATGCCGCCATGTCTGAATTTGACTTCCCTGCAAAGCTTATACGGCTTTGCCAAATGACGTTGAGCAATACCAACAGCTCCGTTAGAATCGGGAAGGACCTCTCTGAGCCATTTGAAACCAAACGAGGCTTCAGACAGGGCGACTCCCTTTCGTGCGATTTCTTCAATCTGATGCTGGAGAAGATAATTCGAGCAGCAGAGCTAAACCGCAATGGTACAATCTTTTACAAGAGCGTGCAATTGCTGGCGTATGCCGATGATATTGATATCATTGGCCTTAACAACCGCGCCGTAAGCGCTGCCTTCTCTGGACTGGATAAGGATGCGAAAAAAGTGGGTCTTGCCGTGAACGAGGACAAGACGAAGTATTTGCTGTCATCAAAGAAAGAATAGGCGCACCTGCGCCTTGGCAGCCATGTCACTGTTGATAGTTACAAATTTGAAACTGTGAGAGACTTCGTCTATTTGGGAACCAGTATTAACACCGAAAATAATATCAGTCTAGAAATCCAGCGGAGAATCACTCTTGCCAACAAGTGCTACTTTGGACTGAGTAGGCAATTGAGAAGTAAAGTCCTCTCTCGAAGAACAAAGATCACGCTCTATAAGTCTCTCATCATACCTGTCCTGATGTATGGCTCAGATTCATGGACAATGTCAAGAGAAGATGAGATGGCCCTTGGAGTATTTGAGAGAAAAGTTCTCCGGAAGATTTATGGTCCTTCCCGTGATGCCAACGGCGAGTATCGAAGGAAATTTAACGATGAGCTGTACGAGCTCTACGCAGATCTGACCATAGTCCAGCGAATTAAAGCCCAAAGACTCCGCTGGCTGGGCCATGTTATGCGAATGGACAAAGAAGCTCCAGCACAGAAGGTTTTCCTATCGTCGCCTGAATTCGGCAGCAGAGGAAGGGGGAGGCCTCGACTGAGATGGAAACAACAGGTGGAGGATGACTTGAACTCCCTTGGGGTTTCCAATTGGCGTCGGTTATCGCTAAAAAGGAATGACTGGCGTGCTTTGATACGAAACGGCCAAAATCGCTTAGGCGGTTAAGCGCCAATAAATGATGATGATGAAAACAGAATAACAACACACAAAAACGCAAATTTTTACTGCACTTAAATATGTTAAAATTAAATTAAATTTGCAAGCATCTCATTTTTTTATAAAAACGAGTAGCGCGACCTCTAAAGCACCTTAAAAAAAAAAAAAAAAATAGCAGCCTCTTTTTTTGTCACAAGGAACCATATTTCGGGGTAGCGTTTTAGATTTTCCAAAAAAAAATGAACCACTCAAATGTACATATGTGCGTGTGTTGTTAAGTGTTTGCATTCCCTCTTGAGGAAGTAATTTCGGTCAGTTGCTTAAGTATAACACTTCTTTATTTTTTTTTGCCTATATTCTTAAACGATTCGGATATTAAAGTATCGATGGGCGTTGAAAGGAGTGCATCGAGCATATTGTAGAAGAAAGGCGTGAGAATGGAACAAAAAAATATTAATGCTCGTTGGCGTGGACCGTTGTAAAGTCGCAGCTTGTATGCATGCCTTCCGGTCAATTTGTGCATTTTGCATTGAATTGCATTCGCAATTTGTACTTAAGTGCATTTCATCGCATAAATTATAGCAAAATTCAGTAAAGTTTTGTGCTTTTTTCCTTTATCTAGCGACTTTTCTAGGGCAAATGCAAATTTGATTGCAAAAATATTCAAAGTGAGGTTAATGTTTGGCCTTTGCTTTGCAGCGGAAAAATTGCAATGGCTTCATCGTTTAATTTTTTTTTTAATTTTTAGTTAATTTTAATTTAATTAATTTTTTGAAACTTGTAGGATTATTTAAAAAAATAATTAAAATTAAATAAAATAAAAAAGGAAAAAAAAATAAAAAAAAAATTTAAAAAATAATTATAAATATAAAATAATAAAATAAAAAAAATAAAAAAAAAAACGAAATAAAATAAAATATATTTATATGAAAAAAAATAAATAAAACTTGAAAAGAAAATTTTAATAAAATAAAATAAAATAAAATAAATAAAATTAAAACCAATTAAAAAAAGAATGTAACATAATATAATAAATAAAAAAAGAAGTAAAATAAAAAAAAATAAAAAAAAAATAAAATAAAATAAAATAAAATAAAAAAAAATAAAATAAAATAAAGTAAAATAAAATAAAATAAAAAAAACAAAATAAAATTAAAAAAAATAAAAAAAAAATAAAATAAAATAAAATAAAATAAAATAAAATAAAATAAAATAAAATAAAATAAAATAAAATAAAATAAAATAAAATAAAATAAAATAAAATAAAATAAAATAAAATAAAATAAAATAAAATAAAATAAAATAAAATAAAATAAAATAAAATAAAATAAAATAAAATAAAATAAAATAAAATAAAATAAAATAAAATAAAATAATATAAAATTAAATAAAATAAAATAAAATAAAATAAAATAAAATAAACTCTTTGTTGCTTTTGACTTGTAGTCTATTGCTGCAAATACCGACGGTATTTACAAACAATTTTCGGGATTGTATGAAAATGTGTTATTTGAGAAAAATTTACCTACGCGCTGCAGGAACCAGACAAGCCGACATATGTTTCGATGATACTGGAATTACATCTCTTCATGGAATTTTCTTCCCAGCATTGTGAGAGTCGAACTCACAACACTGTAGTGACTTGTATGAAAGAAGGTCTAACACCTTAGGCCACTACCCAGCTTGAAGGTAAACCCTTCTCAGTGTCCATTTATGCATATATTTATACCTTCCTGCAGCGCGTAGGTAAATTTTTCTCAAATAAAATAAAATAAAATAAAATACAATAAAATAAAATAAAATAAAATAAAATAAAATAAAATAAAATAAAATAAAATAAAATAAAATAAAATAAAATAAAATAAAATAAAATAAAATAAAATAAAATAAAATAAAATAAAATAAAATAAAATAAAATAAAATAAAATAAAATAAAATAAAATAAAATAAAATAAAATAAAATAAAATAAAATAAAATAAAATAAAATAAAATAAAATAAAACAAAATTTCATTTTATGTAGCCATAATTTATTTTATTTAGTGATTGTATTTAATTTTTTATAGTCTATGTTTAATTTTTTATCAATTTTTTTTTTGTCAATATGTCTGAATTATATTTTTTTTATTTCTTTATTATTATCATCATTTTCCGTCAACGTTTATATTATTAATCAATTTTAAATATGTGTTTTTACTCCCAACGTTCCAATGAAAACGAAAACTGTAAATTGTATATACTTGTTCGCATTAATGGCTCGTAAATTAGCACATGTCCCGGTTTATTTATATTTTAAATAAAATTCAAATGCCAATTTAGTATTCAATGCCAAGTTGAACCCGGCAATCGTTTCTTTTTTAAAAATATTAAGATCCCCTTCTAACTACTACTTCAGTTCGACAATCATATTCCTGATGCTGCTCCTATAACAGCGTACTAGTCTTGCTGATGTGGAAATGAATGTTTCTTCAAAGAAAAATCGAATTAAATAAACAAACGCATAACGTGATCAAAATAGCAAATGACATTTTAAATGGCGGCGCATTCACTAGCGTTCGATGCTTTTATCAATCGTTTTTTTTACTTCATACATACAATTTGGTTTCTATGTATTTTTTCAGCTTTAATAAATAAATGTATGTGGTAGATGTAAGTCAGTGAATTTCCAAGGACAACGAGTGAAAAAGCTTTGGAAAGAAGTCGAATATATTCCTATTTCCTTATGAATTCTTATTTTTTCTAATATACTGTTGCTGCTTATTCAATTGTTGCATTTGCTTGGGAAAATTGTGAAGACGTGACTTTATGTAGGTATTTTATATGTTTTCGTTTATTTGGTAGACATTTTATCACGACTTAAATAAAAGAAAATATTTGTCTAATATATTTTTTGGTGCTCCATTTTGGTATGCACAGAAAGAAGTCTAGGTATTTGTATACATACTGCTTAGATATAAAGCTAAAACAAAGCATACACATACAGACATCTAGCTAAGATTTTGGGAGACAGATTAAAGTTAGCTCACAAAATATTTGGTGAAAATTGACTCGAGTAGAGAAGGAAGAAGGCAAAAAGAGTAGGTCAAGAATGAGATGTAGAAGCATTAAAATAAAGAATATAGGAGGAGATAGACGGATAGTTAGAAAATTTGTAAGAAGGAGAGACAAATTTCTAAATATTTACAAATCTATGACCATAAACTTACAACATAGTTATTTTATTTTATTTTATTTTTTATACCTTTCATGAACATGAAATGGTATTATAACTTTGGTCCGATGTTTGTAAATATGAGAAGAAGAAGAGATAGACCCATCAATAAGTATACCGTAATGATCAGGATGACGAGATGAGTTGATTTAGCCATGTCCGTCTGTCCGTCTGTCTGTCTGTCTGTCTGTCTCTTTGAACGCAAACTAGTCCCTCAGTTTTTGAGATATTTGGCTGAAATTTGGTATGCGGCCACCATTTTCCAATATAGGAATCATTTGTCGGAACCAGCAAGAGCGGACCAATATAACATATAGCTCCCATACAACCGATTATTCCGATAAACGTATTTTGGGCTATAACTCCTGTAACTAAACACGAAGGAAAGTGAAATTTTATAAGTGTTGCTATTTTTATATGTGAAATATCGATGCTGAAAATCATAGAGATGGGATAAATATTTCACATAGCTCCCATACAATCGATTATTCCGATAAACGGATTTTGGGCTATAACTCCTGTAATTAAACACAAAGGAACGTGAAATTTTATAAGTGTTGCTATTTTTATATGTGAAATATCGATGCTGAAAATCATAGAGATGGGATAAATATTTCACATAGCTCCCATACAATCGATTATTCCGATAAACGGATTTTGGGCTATAACTCCTGCAAGTAAACATGTAGAAACGTGAAAGTTTGGACGTATTGCTTTTTTTATATGTGAAATATCGATGTTGAAAATCATCGAGATTGGATAAATATTTCACATAGCTCCCATGCAATCGATTATTCCGATAAGCGGATTTTGGGCTATAAGTCCTGTAATTAAACACATAGGAACGTGAAATTTTGGAAGCGTCGCTATTTTTATTAGTAAAATGTCGATGTTGAAAATCATTGAAATGGGATAAATATTTCACATAGCCACCATACAATCGATTGTTCCGATTAACGGATTTTGGTAGATAACTCCTGTAATTATATAGGTAGGAACTTGAAATTTTGGAAGTATCGCTATTTTTATATGTGAAATATCGATGTTGAAAATCATTGAAATGGGATAAATATTTCACATAGCCCCCATACAATCGATTGTTCCGATTAACGGATTTTGGTAGATAACTCCTGTAATTATATCGGTAGGAACGTGAAATTTCGTAAATGTTGCTATTGTAGAATGTGGAATGTCGATGTTAAAAATTAATGAGATTGGACCAATATAACACATCGTCCCCATATAATCGATAGCTCCGATAATTTCGGTATGAGCTAAAGTTAAATGCACACAGGCTGTACTGGGGATCAAACAGTGAAAATCGTGACGCTTATTCATGAAAGGTATTTAGCCTTCGGCACAGCCGAAGACAGCTTTCCTTACTTGTTTCGATTTGATTTCATTTAATTTAATTTAATTTAATTTTATTTTATTTTATTTTATTTTATTTTATTTTATTTTATTTTATTTTATTTTATTTTATTTTATTTTATTTTATTTTATTTTATTTTATTTTATTTTATTTTATTTTATTTTATTTTATTTTATTTTATTTTTTTTTCATTTTATTTTATTTTATTTTATTTTATTTTATTTTATTTTATTTTATTTTATTTTATTTTATTTTATTTTATTTTATTTTATTTTATTTTATTTTATTTTATTTAATTTTTGTTCTTTTCCTATTTTTATTTTGTATTTTTTTTATTTTTTTATTTTGTTTTATCTTTTTCTATTGTTATTTTTTATTTACTTTAAGTAATGAATTTTAGTTTATTTTATTTATTCTATTTTATTTTTTTTTTTATTATTATTTTTTTTATTCTTTTCTTACTTTTATTTTATATTTTATTTTATCTTTTTCTATTGTTATTTTTTATTTACCTTAAGTTATTAATTTTATTATACCCAGCTGTACTTGTACACAGGGTATTATAACTTTGTTAGGATAACGGTTGGTTGTACAGGTATAAAGGAATCGAGATAGATATAGACTTCCATATATCAATATGATCAGGATCGAAAAAAAATTTTATTGAGCCATGTCCGTCCGTCTGTCCGTCCGTCCGTCCGTCCGTCCGTCTGTCCGTTAACACGATAACTTGAGCAAATAATGAGATATCTTCACCAAATTTGGCATGCGTACTTATTTGGGTTCAGAATAGATTGCTATTGAAAATGGGTAAAATCGGACCATAACCACGCCCCTTTTTCGATATCGAAAATTTCGAAAAACGTATAAAATGGGTTAATTCAATATTAGAAGCAGCTACAATGATAATATTTGCAATATGTATTGATTTAGATGTTCTAAGGCCGATTTTATAAAAACTTTTGAAAAGGGGGCGTGGTACCGCCCACGTATCTTTGAAGAAATTTTAAAATTTTGACTCTTAATAACTTCAGAACAGTTTATGCTAGTATAACGAAATTTCGTAGAGGACATACTATGGTTGTGGTAAATTCAGCTATAGAAAATAAACGAAATCGCTTCGCGACCACGCCTACTTTTTCATAAAAGTTATATTGAAAGGAGGTGGAAATATTGAAAAGTCCATATCTAATTAACTGATTTCGCTATAATAATATAATTTGGTACATACATCAACTTTCATATTCTTTACATAATTTTTTCAAAATTTTGGAAAGTGGGCGTGGCACCGCCCACTTATGAGTCAAGCAATTTTTAAATTCGACTGCTAACAACTTCAGAACGGTGTGAGATAGATTTACGAAACTAGGTACCAGACATGTTATGTTTATGTAGAGTACTACCACAGAAAATAAGAAAAATCGGTGAACGATCACGCCCACTTTATGTGCACAGCTGGGTATGTAATGTTCGATTTCACCCGAACTTAGACTTCCTTACTTGTTTTTTATAATTTTATTTTATTTTATTTTAATTTAATTTATTTTTAGCCTTCAACGATGACATTTCTTTGATACCTAAACAATGTTACGTATACGCAACGTAGGCGCCATCAAAGCATTTATCTGCTGGCAAGACGCAGTGACGCGCTTCGAAGACAATGCACATAAAACAAACTTCATAAATATATGGAGTAACACAGAAAGAGAAGGGCACAATAGATGAAGGCAAGGAAATGAAAGGGAGATATCCATCTGCTTTATCTCGCTGTAGAAATGCATTTCTTGATATTTTGAGTATTGTGCTGACTAAGCTGTTGTTGCGGATATAGATACATACATACGTAAATGTTTATAAATGTACACGCTTGATTTTTCTAGTCGTACATACGTATGTACAAGCGCAGATATTATTTTGCATATTTGCATTTCAAGCTTGAGTTGCCTTATGCCGCGCCATAACTCGGAAATCAAACCAAGCATTTGCTAAGCGTAACCCTTAAACCCAGTTGTATTATTTTTAATACATATTCTACTCAAGGCAAACACAAAATTACACAATACAACAAATATAGAACTGACTAGCGCATATGTTCGAATTTTTACATTGTACATATAAAACTTTTCTATGATTATGTTTCTTTGTACATACAACTATTTCCTTTCTACGTATTTTATTTTATTTTATTTGATTTTATTTTACTCTTTATGCTTAAAATGAAATGTCTTCTTCAGCGAGATTGCTTGTGTCACTTATTTTCTTTTTTGTAGATTTAGAAAAGCTGGCGCTGCAGTTTGGAATGCATTTGTGGCTGCACTTATAGCATAGCCATCGCCTCGTTGCTTAAGTCGCCTTGGGAGCACTTTAGCAGAAGAAATGTTGCTTTGATAGTTCACTTCCGCTGAAGCATAAGAAATGCTTGCATGCATTTTTATTTGGTGAGTATTTTGAAATTTTTATATTTATTTGTAAAGCACATGTACATACAAATTTCTTAGTTTTGCTAATCGATGCCACTCTATTTCTTTACTTATTTTGTGTTGACTTACCTCACATATCGATTGACTTATATTTTGTAGGTTTAATCGAAAAATGCGATCCCTGTAAAGAAATAAAATGAGATTAAACTATAAAAACTTGTATAAAGTGATAGATAGTATAATTCAAGATGTCCAATGTTCTCAAAAACGGTAAAAAGTTGAATCAATTACATCGCAACAAAACAATTCGCGTTTCATGCCTGTCTACTAAATTTAAAAACCCTCCTACTGTACCACTTATCACATAATAGAAATTCTTAATACAAAGAAAAGGCACAAGCTGTGATAATTTATGGGCAAAAGGTTCAGCAATGGTCAAGTAGAAAAGTTGTAAAATTTACTAAGCAAATTTTAAGAGGTTGTTGGCGAGAAGTTGTACTTAGCAGCATCACACTAAATATATACAGTACTGGGTATTTTAAAAGTACTTTGTTAAGCTGTTAGTCACAACTTTTTCGCGCCATTATACTAATGGAAAAAAACATAAATAAGTTAGAAGGAAATTAATTTAGATCGCATAAAAACAATTATGTTATTAAAAATTATGCTCTTTAAAGTAAATGAACTGAAGCAAACATTAACCAAAATAAACTATAAATTGTCGCTCGCTTGCCAGAAGCATGAATGGTGGCAAAATTAAAATATTGGGAAATAGTATTCGAAAATTTATTTCTGTCGCAAAATTTTAAATTTTATTTTTTGACATTAATATGTTTTTGCAGCTTATATTCTCATTATACTCTTTCCACTGATATAGTTTTTACGTTAATATTGCTTCAATTCTTCGAGGTTCGGCACATTCTTTTTTTTTAAATTTCCAAAGAAATTTTTTTAATATTTTCGTTGTGCCAGAACAATGTTTAAAAACTGAATTTTAAAATTTTTTTTAAAGACACGCCATGGCGTATACTTATCAATTTTAACGAAAATTTTAAAAAGTTAAAAATTCAGTTTATAAACATTTTTGTTGTGCCAGCACATTCTTTTTTCTAGCACAATGTTTGGAGATTGAACTGCACATTCATAAAAATGGTATTGCAAATTTACGGGGGTTCCTTGTACTATGGCTACTCAGAGAAACGAGAGGTTGATCACGTGAGCCTATTAACTCAAGTCTGGAATATTGGCACATTCATGCCTCTGGCAAGCGAGCGATGAAATGTTTAGTCAAAAATATTTTAGAACACACTTTTTTTTTTAAATTTGGTATTATCGCTATACAAGGCGGCAATCATACGAGTGTCTTTCTGCCATAAAACATCTTTTGAACACAAATTCATCTCTACTAACCAAAAAATTCAATTAAGTCACAATTCAAATAAAAAGTGTGGCGTAAAAATTTCGACGGATTATTTTACTACATATTTGTAAAAATAGAAAGTTCATTAAAAAATCAAGGTTTTTTTAAATTTGCTCAGATGTCAAGCTTTTTCTGCTCTCAACATTTTTGATATTGACTACCTCTGTTCCTCGTTTTTTTTTCTGTTCCTCCATGCTAACTACTTTTTCTACATTTTATTTAGCAGCCCTAATGCGGTTAAATTGTTAGCAAACTGTGACCATTAATCTTAATTTTACTGATGCTCTGCCTTAAGTACTAGTTGACAGTGAAATAAATGGCAGTGCAGACAATGGAGTGATGTGAGAAAATCTGGTGTAGGAGTGCGTGTTCTCATATAGTTTGTATACTAGTTTGTATACTAGGGTGGGCCAAAAAATCGATTTTCCTTTTTTCGAAGCGCATACAAATGCAGTGAAATTACCAAATATGAGTTTTTTATGTTAATGTTTTCCTGAAGAGCTTTCATGTAAATGACCATATCTTCTCACCCAAAAATACTACAGTCAACTATAACCCCAATATTTGAGGGGAATTGAGCGCTTTACAAAAAGGGTATTCTAAACTCTTTTCAATAGAGTGACCATCACAAAGTTTCTCGAGGTCAAAAAATAACTAATTTCTAAAACCCATAAGGTTTTGTGAAGAGTTGTGTAGCTCAAGAACAGTATAAAATGATTAAGTTCATTTAAGTTATTACAATGAGTTCTTTTTATGGGACATTCCAGCCAAAAGAGGAAAATTACCACATTTTTAAAATGCCATAAACTCTCACTGCTCTGACAGAACTTTACAATAAAGGTCCTTTTATTATCATGGGTTAATGGTAACTTATTTCATAGCTAAATTTTTAGGGAACTGCATCGATAAAACTGAAAAAACTTAAAAATTTTATCACGAAAAGACAGGAAAATGTCCCAGGAGTCACACTATTTAACCTTTGTAAAAGTAAAAGTCTTCTCTCGACCACCGAATATTTCGAATTTACTTCTCTTATCATACCTAAAATTTTTTATTTCTTGGAATCATGAACAGTTTAAAAAGAAATCCCATATTCCCTGAAGATTTTACAGAAAATTAGGTATTATCTTGAAATACATGATGATAATTATGAGAGTGTTCATTTAAAATTGTCTATTTGGCGTTTATTCTTGTCATCCAGAAACTCAGGGGATTCATTTAAAGCTATAAAAGCCTCGTAAAAGTGACATATTTATGAGGTTTATTAGCCTTACGAGATTTACGAAGCTTTAAATGAATCCCCATACTATTCAAATAAGCCAAGATATAATAATTTTTTCAAGTCATTATGAACCCGTATATGAATTTGTTCTAATTCTTATTTCTGTTGCTTCTATTTGAACGAGCACTTGCACAATGTGACTGTTTTGATTTAAAAACATCACCTCTATCTCCCTATCTCTTTTCTTCGCACTTCAGCTTCACTGTGCTCAAGTCTACTGCTAATTTGCTTGACTGTATCACATTGTGTTTATGAAATTTAGTACTGTTCAAAAATGTTTCACGTTTGTGCATATTTCATAATTCAACGAGATGGAACAATTTGCGGGAGGATGGAAGTGTAGATACAAAAACTTTTAAAAATAACGAGGAAAGAATTGAGGTTTCCCTGCAGCGAAACCTCAATCTAGTCAGAGAAATACTAGTATACAACTATAATTTCCTGGTCAGGAAATATCCATTCCATACTAGTGTACAACTAGATTTTTCTGAGTGAAATCATACCAGTTAAAAAATACAAAATTCATTGGTTTCGTTTGCTTCTTTTTTCTCTTATAATTCGCAGATGCTTTTTCGTGATAGGGTAAATACAAATAGACTCTGCTTTCTAAGGAATAAACATGAAAATAAAGGCGAATGATAAAATAAAGGGTAAGTCATGAAAAATCTGGTTGAAATCATACTAGTCCAGGTTCAATGCTTTTTGCACTAGTTTGGGATTAGTATATTTCATACTAGTCCTTTTTGGCTTAGTATGGGGTCTTGTTCGTGTTATGGAAATCATACTAGTGCACTGGTATTTTATAACTAGTATAATTCTAGTATATCATGACTAGTAGATCATTGGCATTTACTGGTCAAAATCTGACAATTGATATTTCGTAGGACATCAACACGAAAAAATACCAGTTGCTTTTATGGAAAAAAGACAAAAGATATGTACTGACTAGTTGGACCCGGTGCACCAACCAATTGTAAAGTAGTTGCGTAAAGTTTCTTTAAGGAACGTTTTCTGAGGACTCTGATATACAAATATTTTATATTGAAAAAATTATTGTAAAATTTACTTGAGAAAACGGCCATAAATTAAGAAAAATTCGATAAAAATATACAAATTTAAGTAACTGATAGGTCCCGGGACTGGCTTTCCTTGTGCTGGTGCTATCACAATGGGCCCTTCAAAACTGGCCTAAGTGTGCCTCTGCGGCAGCTACTTGAACCTAACCTAACCCTAAGTAACTGACATATGTTTTCATAATTGTGATTGCACAAAAAAGCATACGTCTAAAACCATTTTTTTGCAAACTCAATTAAACAAATGTATTTGTATACTTACATCGCACCCACATAAAGTGAGTTATTGGTCTCATCGAAATAAAATGTTTTGTAATGCAGCGGCCCGCAACTGAAGTCTTTGACATGATCTGGAAAAAAAGAATAGAAAAATTGAGTGAATAAAGATTTTAAGTGTTTTAGTAGTTATTCTATTTAATCTCTAAACTTTAGTATAATAAGATTCATGGTTTTAAATGGATCGGAATTTCCTTTAATTTTTTATGATATTTTGGCAGAAGAAGACAAAGGACTGCACTTCCGTTCAGTATTTTGCAGTTACAATAGAATAAGGCCCGGGTTTTTAGTGCGGCGGCCGCCGTGGTGTAGCGGTTAAGTGTTCGGCCTTCTACACCAAGTCGTGGCGGTTCGATGCCCGGCAAAAGTACCATCAAAAATTATTTAGAAAAGAATTTTTCTAAACGGGGTCGCCCCTCGGCAGTAGTTTGGCAAACTCTCCGGGTGTATTTCTGCCATGAGAAGCTTCTCAGCAAAAAATTCATTTGCTTTGCAAGTGCCGTTCGGAGTCGGCAAAAAACTGTAGGTCCCGCCAACTTGTAGGAAAACTCAAAAGCAACACACCACAAGTTGGAAAGAGAAGCTCGGCTAAAAATCTCGTTAGAGGTTATGATAACCTGTTGGTATATCGCCGCCATTAGTTTTTTTTTTTTTTTTTTTTTTTTTTTAAACTTAGTTTAAGCGGCCAATTTTTTTGGGGTATACTCTAGTCAACTTTGTCCGTGGTTTAAACCTGCAGTGAAAAACCGGGCCTAAGAAGCTCATCATTAAATGTTCCTCATACGCCGTGTATGACCTATAAAAATGCACTCTAATTGAAAAATGTCAGGATATACAAAATTATTTTTTCGATAAAACGTAGTAGGAGGATTCATCAAACATTATAAACACCTTATAAAGTGTGTAAATTTTATAAACTCCCGCCTCGATTTTGGTGTGTAAAATAGATCGTAAATTTATCCAATTCCATTGAATTTGACTGTTCGACTTGTAAGTTTTGTAATGCATTCAATGAACTTTACACAAAAATAGAAGAAAATGCTTAAAATAGGTCAAAAATGACGTTTTTATTGGAAATTTCGAAACAAAATATTATTGTTTCACATCAAGTTCACATAAATTAATCTGGGGCGTTCATCTAACTGAGTTGGTAAATGTATAAATTTACGCATTTCGTAAACTTATGTGGTTTTATGAATCCCCCTATTGTTACGCAGTTTGTAAATCGAATGACTTTTTTTAGCGAATGCGTTTTATCAATACCATTGTAAGTAATCCTGTTGTCCTTATAAAATATCGGCCCTAGCTATGCTCAGAATTAGATGAAATGGCTTTAGTCGGATAAAATGGCCAGCAGAGGCTTTCAATATTCGCTATAATTTTCGTGTCATTTCAACAAACCATGTACTTAAGTAAGACATAAAGCAAAAACGTATAGCTTTAAGGTTTTTTGTTCACAGACAATGATGCGCCCACAGAAAAAAATTAAATAAATTTTCCCTTTTCTCACTTCACAGAATTCACTTTCGTTTGCTTTACTCATTCGAAATAATAAATATCTTCACTAATTGGAATGGCTGGACTGGTTGCTTGCTAATTTTTGTGGCATAATTCAACGAAGTGAACACAGCCAATGGGCAATGGCTTTTGGACAACGAGACACACACACGCAAACAAATTGGCATCAATGTCACTTTGGACATAAATGCCACTTACAAACAGTTTTGTGCTATATTTATTTGTTGATGTTGTTGTTGTTATGCCTTCTATAGGCAGTGTGTGACTATTATGCCTGACCGCGCCATCAGGCCATAAACAAAAAACTCCACATACAAAAATACATCAAAGTAAACAAAATGTGTAAGGTAGGCAATTTTTGTGCCGAGAGGGCAATTACAGAGCTACAACAAAGATTTTTTGGAGTAAATATGTGAATAAATTGTATGTGTAATGTTATAGTATGAGTGTATCTGTGTTTTGCAAATAACTAAAGTGTGTTGTAAATTTTAATCACACCACGTACATAAGTCACGTCCTAAATATATGTTTGTGTATGTACATATGTATCACGAAATATGTGCGTAGGGAACGACAGTGAGCGCCTAGCCAAACTGACACTCCCAATCGACTAAACTAAAAGGCACTTCAGTGAAAGTTTATGAACATATAAATATACTGTGTATTGTATTTGCATACATATCTATGTATTTACTGTATGTGTTCCAGACTCGGTGTGTCGACAGTTTATTGTACGTGATTTTGTGTGGCGTATTAACTCGTCACTTTATGAGGCTTCAATGTTGGCAGCTCGAGCAAGCAGTAGAGTAGGGGGCATAAAATGAGACGCTATAACAAATGCTATTAAGTAGAATTAGTGTCGTAAAATTTTAATATTTCATAAGCTCAAGTATACAATAATAATAAAGTAATGTTTTGAAAAGTCATTCAGTTAATAACATAGCCATATTCTAACTTAATTAGCTGAAATGAAAATTAGTTGAAGTTGATGAATAAAAAAGTCGACAAAGAAATTATGAAGAAAGCTGACAAGATAGAATTTAGAATGGGAGTAATTGAGAGTTTGCAACGAAAATTTATCTATTCAGGCCAGGCGCGTATCCAGAAAATATTTTCGGGGGGAGGGTCAAATGGAAATGACTTAGCTTTTTATACCCAGCGTACTAGTACTAAGGGCATTATAATTTTGTCCACATAACGGTACTACGTAACGGCACAAATAATCGAGATAGATATAGAGTTCCATATATGAAAGTTCTTAGGTTGAAAAGAGGAGTTTATTAAGGTATGTCCGTCCGTCTGTCCGTGTACACGATAACTTGAGTAAAAATTTAGATATTTGCATAAAATTTTGTATACAGGCTAATTTCTGGCCAAGATAGGTTGCTATTGAAAATGGGCGAAATCGGACGATAACCACATCCCCCTCTTTCGATATCGAAAATTTCTAAATCAGATAAATTGACATATCTCTATAGCCGAAATGGCTACAGTGATATCATTTTATAGGTGAATCTCCCTGGTCATTCTCTTATGATTTTTCCATTTTCATAAATTTTGTATAATGGGCGTGGCACCTCCCACTTTTAACAGAGGCATTTTTGAAAATTCGACTGGTCGTAACTTGATTAGTGTAGAACGATGAATTTAAGCACAAAGCATGCTATTACACTGGACAACAGTAAACAATTTTCCAGACTTCCTTTAGTCTTTTTGGGTCAATTTAAGGATGGTGATTACGAAAAAATTATTTGTTTCTTTCTAACAGCTCTAGTTTTCGAGATATCTACAAAAAATGGCTCCACCTAATCATGTATATCTCATGAATAAATTGATCAATTCTAAAACGGTTTGAAAATTTTAAAAGCTAATAAAATTTGCTATAAACCATGCATACAAAACTTTTCGCTAGGCCCTGTCGGTTCGAAGATAATGAGCAATCAATACGGATTTCTACCTTTTTTTGTAAAAATGTAAAAAAATGTGTATTTTGCAAGGAAGGATATCGAAAACTTAATTTTTTTCCAGATATTTTTTTTCTCTGTAAGGTCTGTTTTATTACAAAACAAAAGAACTTTCATCCAAGAAAATCGGTGTATTATTACAAAAGATATTAACGGTCAAATAAATATAGCCATACAATAAATACCCTACAAGAATTGGTATACATACAGGGTGTCAAGAAATAAATGGATAACCTTTAAATTGGTGAGGGGCCACCTGATGGCCAATCAAACAAAAGAAAAAAGGGTAGGTAAAATGTTCACTGTTTTCGAGATTTTTCATAACTAGTTATTGAGACCGTTAATAACTTTTGTAACAATCCATCGATTTTCTTGGATGAAAGCTCATTTATTTTGTAGTAAAACAGAGTTAACAGAGAAAAAAAATATCTTTAAAAAAATCAACAGAGGAAGGATATCCCTCTCAAAATGTACATTTTTTACATTTTTACCAAATATAGGTAAAAATCCATATGATTGTTCATTATCTTCGAACCGACAGGGCCTAGCGAAAAGTTTTGTATGCATGGTTTATAGCAAATTTTATTAGCTTTTAAACTTTTCAAATCGTTTTGGAATTGCTCAATTTGTTCTTGAGATATACATGATTAGGTGGAGCCATCTTTTTTTTTTTTGAATCGTGTATATCTCGATAACTAGAGCTGATAAAAAAAAAGTAAAATGATTTATGAAATCAGCGCACACAATTACATCTAATGAGATAAAAATTTCATTAGTATACCTGATGAAATAGGATAAAATCGCTTTCCAACAACGCCCACTTTCGAAATCGAAAGCTTCGAAAATCAATTAAATTGATATAATTCGGTAGCGGACATGGTTAAAATGATATTGTTTGGTAGGATGAACCCTCTAATCATTCTTTTATGATTTTTTGATAAATTTTTAAGAAATTTTCAGGGAGGCATATTTGAAAATTTCACGGGTCATAACTTTTAAAATGATTACGGTAGAACGATGAAATTGGTACAAGGTATACTAGCATAATAGGGACCATACCTGACGTAATTGGACGAAATCGCTTCCCGACCACGCCCACTTTCGATATGGAAAATTTCGAAAATCACATAAATTGACATAATTCGGTAAGGTAAATAGCTAAGATAGTAAAAACTTTAGGTAAATCCTCCTAGGGCCAGTTATCCCGTTCTGAAAATTACCGGGTTCACGCGAACTTAGACTTCCTTACTTGTTTTTAATACAATTTTTACTAAATTTTTTCAATAAATTTTTTTTTTATTTATATTCGAAAAGAACGGAAAAATACTTTAAACAACGGGTTCCATATTCCTTCTTAGCATGTCAATTAAATGTCTTCTAATTTAAAGAAAAGAGGCTTACACACAAGAAATTGCGATTCAAAGCCGTATATCTCGGTAACCATCCAATATTTTTACGCGACCTTTTGTGAAAGCAGATCCCTTTCACCAAATTTCATTTAAATCGAATTTTTAGGTGGTTTCACAAAAGTTCGAAAAATATCATCAGTGCCCTCAACCGCCTGGGAGACTTTGGGGGTTGAGTGTCAAAGCATGACCGGCCTCCTTTCATTGCGAATGGTATGCTAATGAAATGATAAGGACCGATTCGGATTCATACGGTATCAAGACACTCTTTGTTCCAATCAATGCGTAACCTCATACTCAAGATAAAACACATTCTAAGAACACCATAACCATAGCCATCCTCAAGCAATCACCGCTTGTGGACACACACAAAGTACTTAAATACGCTGTCAGCATAGGTCTTTGCGCCACATTAAAAGGAATAACTTAAAGAGACATTCAAGCAAGAACCCTCCATGCATGTTAATGGACATTAGTTAAGCGAAAAGCGTAAGTAAATAAAGCGTAGAAGATAGAGCAGCAGAGTAAAGAGTACGCAGTGTGTAAGGATATAAGAGAAAGCAAACCACATGAAATTTTCGTTGCGAAATCATCAATCTAGGAAAAATTCTTCGCAGCAAGTCAGCATAGAACTTAGAAAACAAAGTAAAAAAGCAACAAATGCCATACATTTGTGCTGTCAACGCTCATTTAAAATTCACTAAAGTGCGCTGTTTGAAAATCACCAACTATTGTACATGCCCAGAAAGATTTAACGGTGGACTCAACATTTCCTAAGAGCTTCGGTGACAAATGGAAATAAAGAGCAGAAAAAAAATTACACCAAATGTATTTGTACACAGACACTTACATAGATGATTATGCTAAGACGGGGTTCTTATACGCTTTTTGTGTTATATGCGAGTGTCTTCACAGTGCTCCGTTGGTATGCAGTAGAGGATCAGTCCGGTCTGGACACCAACTGTTTTCTCTCGATATCATTAAAAACTGTCTTAATGAAGGTCTGAAGTAGTGCAGAATCTCTAGAGGAGTTAGGAAATAAAATCTTCCAGCATTTTTAAGATGAATAGTAGGCTAGTGTACCTACTTCGTTCAACAAGTACCGTAAAAGATTTTTTTTTATGTTGGAGAGTACCCTTTGACCCTTTGGAAGTACTCTGTATATACATATATGCACATAAAACTATCCCTAGCATTTGAGTTCACAAATACCAAAAAAAAAACCAATTCACAATGCAAATCACTAAAATAGCAAATTGTGTCACAGCACGCCTGAAAATATGCTATTCTTCGGGAAGGAAGCGCACTGTGCTGTTTGCTGCTTGTATTCTAAATTCTAAACCAATAACGGCCGCACAGGACAACACTAAAGCTGTTAAGCAAGTTTGTAATAGTAAAAGGAAAGTCAACATTCAGAAGAAAAACGAAAAAGTGATAAAAAGTAAGGCAACAAAGCGAAGCCACAATGGCGATTGAAGCTACCTTTCGTACGGCTACAAACAAACATAATCAACTAAAGCGTGAAAAACAACAATAGGAAAAGTCTATAAGAACTTGAAAAAGGAAACTTCTTATTTACAATAGCGAAAGCGTCAACTCCAACAATAATGAAGAGCACAATTCGATTGAGGAGTGAGAATAGCAACACAGTAAGTAATAATAATAGTATTAGACTTAAAAGTGATTTGAATAACAATGAGCAACAAATAGAGCGGGTAAAATTATTTGAATAATAACTAGGGTGGTAGAGAAATTATTCGAAAGTTTTAAGAGGAAAAGCAAATTAAACTAAAATAAATTGTATTAAATCAAATTAAATGAAATATAATAAAATAAAATAAAATAAAATAAATTAAATAAATAAAACAAATAAAATAAATAAAATAAATAAAATAAATAAAATAAATAAAATAAATAAAATAAATAAGATAAATAAAATAAATAAAATAAATAAAATAAATAAAATAAATAAAATAAAAATAAATAAAATAAATAAAATAAATAAAATAAATAAAATAAATAAAATAAATAAAATAAATAAAATAAATAAAATAAATAAAATAAATAAAATAAATAAAATAAATAAAATAAATAAAATAAAATAAAATAAAATAAAATAAAATAAAATAAAATAAAATAAAATAAAATAAAATAAAATAAAATAAAATAAAATAAAATAAAATAAAATAAAATAAAATAAAATAAAATAAAATAAAATAAAATAAAATAAAATAAAATAAAATAAAATAAAATAAAATAAAATAAAATAAAATAAAATAAAATAAAATAAAATAAAATAAAATAAAATAAAATAAAATAAAATAAAATAAAATAAAATAAAATAAAATAAAATAAAATAAAATAAAATAAAATAAAATAAAATAAAATAAAATAAAATAAAATAAAATAAAATAAAATAAAATAAAATAAAATAAAATAAAATAAAATAAAATAAAATAAAATAAAATAAAATAAAATAAAATAAAATAAAATAAAATAAAATAAAATAAAATAAAATAAAATAAAATAAAATAAAATAAAATAAAATAAAATAAAATAAAATAAAATAAAATAAAATAAAATAAAATAAAATAAAATAAAATAAAATAAAATAAAATAAAATAAAATAAAATAAAATAAAATAAAATAAAATAAAATAAAATAAAATAAAATAAAATAAAATAAAATAAAATAAAATAAAATAAAATAAAATAAAATAAAATAAAATAAAATAAAATAAAATAAAATAAAATAAAATAAAATAAAATAAAATAAAAGAAAATAAAATAAAATAAAATAAAATAAAATAAAATAAAATAAAATAAAATAAAATAAAATAAAATAAAATAAAATAAAATAAATTAAAAAAAAATAAAATAAAATAAAATAATATATGTGTGGGCTATATTTTCAAAGCAAAAAAAAAAGATAAAATTCAATGGAATTAAATTTAAAATTTATGACCAAGAACTACTTCTACTACTCATCTAGGCATACTATCACCTGAAAGGAGAAGATGCGATTCGATGACTTTTATCATTTTATGGAGCTTAGATGTCCCTAGGCTGTTGTGACTTTCGGCAAATTTAAAGAAATCCATTTGGCACTCGTTTAATTATTAAAAAATCTACGATTTTCTCTATATACAAAAGTAAAAACTTATAAACCTCATTTAAATATTTGAAAATCAATTTGTCAACTCATTACTGTGCCAACTATGCGAACTACATAAAAAATTCAAATCACAAAGAGACATACAGCCGCACACACACAATCAGTGCACACTATATTCATCTCGCAGAAAATCAGCCTACGTACAATAAATTAGTGTTTGAAGTTAGCCAATTTGCCTATTTAAATATTGACCCTTATGCAAATTAGTTGCCAACTGACCAAAATGTCACTGAATACACAGTGGGGTGTGCTTAACTAACAACGACAGCTAATAAAGAACAAACAAAAAGCCGACATTACGAAATGTCATGGCAAATTGAAATGAGCTTAAAAAATAAAAACTAAAAATAAAGTATAATAATGTACATTATAATAACAAATGAAAGGGAATAATAAAAAATACATGTTCGAAATGATTCAAAATTTGTTATGAAAAAAGAAACCTTCTGCCTAAGCTGATGAAGAGGTGGTGTTGGAGCTTAGAGTAAAGTATAGGAAAAGCATTGCAAATTGGTCAAAAGAGAGAAGAAATTTGCCTAATTAAATTGGATTTAAAACACTACAGGAAAGCCTAAGCTGTTTGAAGTGGGTAGTGAGATCGATTGAACCTAAACACAAATTTTTTGTAAATACCGCAAAATAAAACGATTGTGTATATAGTGCTAGTGAAAAAGTTAGACATAAATTTATCCGTAAACATAAAAATAACCGTAAAATGATCCGTAAACATAAAAATAAGCGTAAAATTATCCGTAACCATAAAAATAACCGTAACCGTATCCGAGAACATAAAAATAACCGTAACCTTATCCGTAAACTTAAAAATAGCCGTAACCTGATCCGCAAACATAAAAATAACCGTAACCTTATCCATAAACATAAAAATAACCATAACCTTATTCGTAAACATAAAAATAACCGTAACCGTTAACATAAAAATAACCGTAACCGTTTACATAAAATTAACCGTGGTCGTAGCAGCTAACGAAAAATTAACTGTAACCGTAAGCATAAAGCTAATCGTAACCGTAAACATAAAAGCAGCCGTAACCATAAACATAAAGTTAACCGTAATCGTAAACAAAAAAAAGCTGTAGCCATAACTTAAAACATAAAATTTAGCGTAACCGCAAACTTAAAAGTAACCGTAACCGTACCCTTACTCATAAAAGTTATCGCGTACACGAAAAAGTAGCCATTACTGCAACCGTAAGCATAAATGTCACACTAACTGTAATCATTAACAAACCCGTAACCGCAACCGTAACCAAGTCCGTAGCCATAACTGTTAAACTTTTTGAAAAAAAGGAAAAGAAACACTTCTCAACTATGGCTTAAAAACTAAATAAATAAAAGCAGTCAGCTTAATCAGCAAAAGAAAGAGCACGAAAATGTAAAAAGCGTTAACAACCAAATTTATTGACATTTCCTCATGAAACGCCAGCCAAACTCATGCACAGACACACAAGAAGAAATACATTTAAATATATTTACCCTTATCTACATACTCTTTCATTGCAACAGTTATCAAAAAAAAAATATACAAAAAAAACCTTAACATTTGAGTCGGGTTGTGTCAGGCTGTCAAATAACGCATGAGACAAGCTAGCCAAACTTGACTGTTAGCAGCCAAAATAAAGCTTACAAGTCTGTCAGGCAGTTCGCCATTCAGTTCACATTTAGCATATGTTCACGCATCGTTGACAAACAATAATGATGTTAAAACGCAAGAAAATACATTTTTTTTGTGTTCGCCTTCTTTGCATAAAATTGGCATGCGTGCGAGCGTACAAAAAATATTTTTTTTTGTGTGCCAATAGGGAATGTGTCTGTTTCTCAAGGCAGCAAAAATTCCTTTAAGGAGCTCATTTGCATAAACATATTTATTTATATGCATTTTTGCTTATTTAGGTATGGGTGTCACTCTTTCGTGCCAAAATTACCTTAACATCTTCGTTTTGTACATTTCTGATCTCATTTTGTTGATATAAGTTTACTCTTTTAATATGGAAAACTGATACATTTATCTTTACCCAGTGATTGATACTTAACTTATTTTTTATTTTTAAATTTTTTTTTTTTTATAATTTTTTTTTTTAATCTTTTTTTTTTACTTAATTTTAAATTTATATTGTTTAATTTTATCTAACTCAATTTTTTTTAAATTTTTTTTTTCTTTTATTTTTTTCTTTCTTTTTTTTCAATTTGACTTTTTTTATTTAAATTAATTTAAGTATGTTTTGTTTTATTTCCTGGCTGACGGAGCTGGCCATCTAAAGTTCTATACGTGACTTTAGAATCGCTTTTTAGCTATACCAGTTTTTCTTTCAGCAATGATGCTTAGTCTTTTTTCTCCCTGAGCGTAGTCTAGGAACAATGGAATCAATAGAAAATGGCATAAAAAGAACAGGAACATTCTAGGAACGCAAAAATATTTACCCTTATCATTTGTTTTTATATAAGTTATGCGTTGCTGTGCGTGTATTCGCATTGCCATTATTTCGGTTCAAGTGAATTTGTTGAAGTGGGTTTTCAGGAAGGCAAGATAATTGAATGTTAAGCCTGACAGCTAAAGCGTAAATTTTGTTATGTGACAGACATGTGTGAAAATTTAATAGTTGTAGGTATTTACTACAGTGTGGTGCTTTTTTTAGTGTATGATATTGGCATGTCACTTTTTGCTTTTTTGTGGAAATTGGGAAAGTTGCGTATACGCCACGTGCACCCGAAATTTTTAAACAAGAAAAGGAAGTCAAATATTTCGTGAGTGAAGATGACATTGATCACGGTAGACTAAATCCCGATTAGAGTAAACGCAATTTAACTTTTTATTCAATTAACTACTAGCTATTATTTTAGGTCTAACTCTCAGTATTATAGTTAAACATCGTCGCTCGCTTGTCAGAGGCAGGAATGTGCAAATTTTCCCGATTTAAGTTAATAGGCTCATGTGACTAATCTCTCGTTTCTCTACGAAGAGCGTGCAATTGCTGGCGTATGTCGATGATATTGATATCATTGGCTTTAACAACTGGATAAGGAAGCGAAAAAAGTGGGTCTTGCGGTCAACGAGGACAAGACAAAGTATTTGCTGTCATCGAAGAAAGAATCGGCGTACCTGCACCTTGGCAGCCATGTCACTGTTGATAGTTACAAGTTTGAAACTGGGAACCAGTATTAACACCGAAAATAATATCAGTCTAGAAATCCAGCGGAGAATCCTCTCTCGAAGAACAAAGGTCACGCTCTATAAGTCTCTCATCATACCTGTCCTGAGTCATGGACAATGTCAAGATAAGATGAGATGGCCCTTGGAGTATTTGAGAGAAAAGTTCACAGGAAGATTTCTGGTCAGTCCCGTGATGACAACAGCGAGTATCGAAGGAAATTAAACGATGAGCTGTACGAACATCACGCAGATCTGACCATAGTCCAGCGAATTAAAGCCCAAACGCTCCGTTGGCTGGGTCATGTTATGCGAATGAACAAAGAAGCTCCAGCACAGAAGGTTTTCCTATCTTCACCTGAATTCGGCACCAGAGGAAGAAGGAGGCCTCGACTGAGATGAAAACAACAGGGGGAGGCTGACTCCCTTGGGAGTTCATGTTACTAGCGGAACGAAAATTATTAAAAATTGAATTAGTAAATTTTTAAACATTTTCGTTGAACCAGAAACAAAAATGTATTGCAGTGTACCACATACACCATGGCGTATACGTAACATTTTTGCTTTCTGGCTCAATCAAAATTTTAATAAAATTACTTTGGAAATTTTAAAAGAGGAATTGAAGGAATATTAACCTAACACCTATATCAGTGGAAAGAGTATAATGAGGATAGATCCTACAAAAATATATTTATGTCAAAAATGAAAATTTCAAATTTTTCGAGAGCAATAAAATTTCAAATACGATTTCCCAAAATTTTAATTATTTTGTTATCAAAATCCTTTTGCATATCTCGGCTTCACAGAGAATTTTACACACATATAGCATACAAAAAAAAAACGGTTAGCTTAATTCACGCCATATGTAAACTGTGTCTTGTAAAAATTTATGAGCATATTCCGCCATTCAGCAGCTATTTGCCATTTACCGCTTAACACTTGTAATTTTTTCCTCTTTCTTCTTTTCCAGCTTATCTGTTGTCTTATAAAATCGTTAAATTGTTGAACTCTAACGCCCTACAACGCGCCCTCCGGATGTTGTGCTACTCAATTTTTATGGACAATTAAATTCTATAAGCTGCAAAATGCTTTAAGCTATCGAAATATCCTTCCTCTCTGTGTGAGAGCGTGTGATTGTGAAGATTTAGTATGTTGCAAATGACGTCGCACATTTTTGTAAATTTCCAGATAACGCGAGCGTTGATTTTTATGTGTCACACTAAAGCGATAATATCTTAGCTCTGCGAGAAGGAAAGAAGAATGTGTAATAGCACGCTTTCTAGAAACAGAAGTTCATAAAACAACAACTACTTCTTTGTGGGTGTTACAAATTCGGATATCGCAATGAATTAGGAAAGCCAACACATTTTCCACAGTTGAGATTTTTTGGTAGCTAAGACAAAACAATATTTTTTGAATTGGTAAAATTTAAGATGAAACAAAAGTTACTTTAAATTTTTTGGGGGCATAGTCAGGGTCGAAATAAAGTAGGTACCTAAGTTAGCGTCAGCTTTTTGCCACCATCTTCCTGGACTATCTGTCAAAAAAGCAAACTTTAATCTCTTCGTTTGGTCTTAGTTGTTATTTCTCTGCTATTTAATTGTAGATTAAGGTATTGGTATTTTGGCTAAGACATAACTCGCCACTTAAATTTTCGACCTTGACAGCCAGACAATAAAAAAATATTGGATATAAAAAATGATTTTTATGCGCCGATGTGATTCAATGTTACATCTCGTACAAAAAGCACATACGAAATCTAAACCGCTTACAAGCAGTAGAAATCTGCTGCATGAGCAAAGGTCACGCTTAAGCTATTGAGATATGGGAATAAAAGCGAAAGAAAATGTATTATTTATTTTTAGAGCACATGAAATTTGATTGATGCTAAATCATTCCAAAGACGTCAAAATGATATTGCTGTACAGCCAAGTGACGAGAGGTAAAAGCAAAAATGGCATCTTATATTATGTGCTGGCTAGAAAAGGTCAAGAGTAAATCATATTAGGAAAAACCTAAAAAAGTGAAATGTGTGAAATGGATACTCAGAAGCTGGGGCTCAATAAAAACAATGAATTATAGGAAAATAAAAGGAAACTGTCACAGCAACAGGAAAGTTCTTTTCTCAAAGCTAATATTTTAGAAATAGATGATAGACTGAGCATCCATAGACACTTAACATAGAATAATGAATATTAAAATATTTTTTTAATTGTTATGCTTATAAGAAAATCTAATGACAAAACAGGCTTCATTGTTTGTTTGTGTTTTTTCATTTTATTTTTCTTACTAGGTTTATTTAATATATTTAATTTCATTTTTTGTTTTGTTTTATTTTATTTAATGCTGCTTTTAGCTTAATTTAATTTCATTTTATTTTAAATTAATTTATTTTAACTTCATTGTAATTGCAAGCTTGAGGCCAAGCAAAGATAATTTTTTGTTTCTCAACTAACTTCATTTTTGCTGTTGGTTTTCTTAATTTTAATAATTCATATTAATAATTAAATTTTTTTTGTTAGAATTGAAAATGTTAATTTTTTGGGTCACACGCAAATATATTTATTTTATTTTATTTTATTTTATTTTATTTTATTTTATTTTATTTTATTTTATTTTATTTTATTTTATTTTATTTTATTTTATTTTATTTTATTTTATTTTATTTTATTTTATTTTATTTTATTTTATTTTATTTTATTTTATTTTATTTTATTTTATTTTATTTTATTTTATTTTATTTTATTTTATTTTATTTTATTCTATTTTGTTTTATTTTTATTATTATTATTATTATTATTTATTTAGACACAAGTAAGACTTAGTCTTTTAGAGTGTCATATTAATTTGATGCAATTGTGGGTACATATTTTCTTATGACTACCAATGTTAACCTCGATAAATATAACTATTTTCATCATTACAGTTTGACTTATCATTTCATAAGGTAGTTGTTATAAAAGCTAATACAAAAGTTATTGAGAAGAAAGCGTAAAAAGTAAAGTAAAATTTGTCATCAACAAGTAGGTAATAATGCACTGATTCCTATATATTTTATTTATTACACTTTACATTTAAATTACAATTAAAGGATAGATTGAATAGCCAGTTCGAATTGCTCCGGATTTGTTGCCATTTTTAATTTGTTAGGCAACGAGTTCCATAACTGTACAGCTCTAACGAAAAACATCCTTGAAGTAGCCAGATACTTGAAATTCGGTACAATAAGATTACTCGTGCGAGTCGAGTATGCGAAAGTCAAGTTGGAGAAGAGATAACTCGGACAACGGGTGTGAATTTGAGTAAACGTATTTGGCGGCATTATTTATAAGTAGTTGCATCTTTTTTAAAGAACCTTTATCTGGGGAGCAATACACCAATTCTTGATATAACATTATGGGTACCATCAATGCTTTAACTAGCTTGAGCTTAATGCTCTGAGGGATGAAAGCTGCTGTCTTCCAGAGATATCTCAATACAGAGCATGACTTACATATGGTATCGTTTACATGGTCAGCACAATTTAGTGTCGTGTTTAGCTTGAAACCAAGAGTTTTGACAACCCTTCTATGTTCAACTACAGTACCATTCAATACAATGGGAGAAACATCTTCCATTCCATACTAACCGCGAGATATGGCTATCGCTTGCGTCTTAGATGCATTTAGATTAAGCCTGTTCTGTTTCGACCACAAATAAATTGATTCAAGATCTTCATTGATTCTATACACCAGATCCTCTCTGAGTCCCAGTGGGGACTCATCATCAGCGTACAGGTGGATGGAGACATTTTTGCAGCACTTGACAATATCATTTATATATAAGGTGAATAAAACAGGACCAAGAATGGACCCTTGAGGCACCCCCGCTGTAATTAACATCAAGGCGGAGGAATTATTTTTCGCAACAACTTTTTGCTGTCTATTTGTTAAATAGCGTTTAATTAAATTAACTGCATCATGGCTGAACCCAAAGTATGCATGAAGTTTCAGTAAAAGAATTTCGTGACAGACAGTGTCAAATGCCTTAGAAAAATCAAGTAATGTAAGAATCGTGAGACCTCCCTTATCAAAAAATGGACGTATATCCTCTACAACTTTTAGCACAGCGGTTGAACAGCTATGACCCTGGCGATACCGGACTGAAATTCAGAACAAAGACTACTGGCTGAGAGATACCCCTTATTTGATTCAGCATCACTCTTTCAAAAACATTAGATAAAGACAAAAAATGCTTATGGGTCGAAAATCACAAGGTTGAGTAGCATTACTTTTTTTCGCAACAGGTGCTATATTTGCCACTTTCCAGGAAAAATTGACGTTGTTAAAGAAAAATTTATAATATGGGTAAATGGACCAATAATATAGGGCAAAATTAACTTAATAAACCTTAAACTGATTTTATCTTCACCCATCGCATTAGACTTCATTGAGAGTATACATGGTATAACTTCCGACTCCCTTACGTTATTAAAACAAAAACTAGTTTCAAAATTCCGAAGCAGTTCCCGATCAGGCTCAAATCGCACATCTCCAGCAAACGACTTTACTGAAAAGTATTCATTCATAGTATTGGGATCAACCATGCACTCAGACTTCAGTTCATGCTTTACCCCAAGATTTCTCAGATTATTCCACAGCTCCTTAGGTGGAAGATTGGCATCAAGCTTTCCGCGAAAGTAAGATCTTTTTTCTCTACGCGTGGCTTCAGTAGCTCTATTTCGCATAAGTTTGTACACCCTCCAATTTTTCTCACTTCTGTCATTTTTCCAAGAAATATAACTCCTGTTTCGCAAGTTTATAGCCTTACGTACATCTTTGGTGAACCATGGCTTCCTATTTTTATTTATTTTGATTTTAGTTAAGGGAGCATACTTATCATAGAGGTAATTAACCAACATAGAAAAATGGAAGTACAGACGCTTCAGTAGCTAGTTCTTTAATTTGGATTTTCTTAAAGTTACGAAAGTAAAAGAAGTCTGGTGCTGTGTTAAAAGAAACATTTAACTCTATACCGTAACTCAAAAACAGTAAGTCATGGTCGCTAACACTGCATATTTTATTTTATTTAACTTTGTTTTATTTTTAATATTTTTTATATTACAATTTTCAGTCTACGTTTAATTCTAAGCTAAATTAAATTGTAATGAATAGCAAATTTTTCTCATAGTGTACTCACACAATCACGTATTTCAAATTTTATGTAAAATGCGCTTATCAATTCACTTCACTTAAAGCTAGTTGAAATGAAATGTATGCATTTACGATATGTTATTCAAGACGACAAAATAAAATATAAACTCGTTACACATTACAAAATCAGACTAATTTGATAACCGGCAACAACAACAACATAACCACAAAGTAATATTCATTCAAATAACTTCATGTCCAAATGTAATACAATCTTATACTCGTAGTATTAACTCATTTCTCTATATCGTTACCTTAATTCACAAAGTCCCTAATTGACACATTTTTCGAAAATGACTTTTTTACATATTTAAGTATAATATAGTTAAATACACACTCACATCAAATTTCAAGGAGTTACTAACAGTAATAACGGAGATATTCCAAATTTACAAAGCTATGTTTACATGCGTTCAATGTAAAAAAAATTTAGTTTTTTGCTTCTCCTGTAAAATTTTTTTTATGTCAGTTAGGGCCTTTGTGAATTAAGGTGACGATATGTAAGATGTCTGCTTGTATATATGTACGAGCGTGCGTCGATGCAGGCAATGTAGAACTTTATAGAATTGTAATTATTATCTTGTCATGCTACAAAAGTCACTCAACAAATGTTGGACATTCCCAGACCATGTAGTAACTACTCAGTATCTAATGGAAACACAAATGTTA
>CAXKVI010000004.1:89786259-89788759 GCA_964058755.1 Campiglossa producta | reverse complement strand
GTGTTTAGAAGCTGGCTTGAGGTCCGATGAATAAATTAAAACCCAAGTTTTGAGATGGTAATCAATATATTTCGATTACACACGGCAAGAACAAAGCTATCGTTACTGATAAAAGACCATACTACAACAAATAGGCAGAGTGCAATAGATCGTGCAATAATAGACACAGTGGGACGGACGCGGAAATTTCTGAGGAAAAATGATAATATTCGTATTTTAACTTCTGATAAAGGCAACAACACGGCTAAAAAAATTAACCTAAATTTTAAACCCGTATAAAGATTAATCAATTTCTCAAACTTTTTTGTACAATATTTCAAACCGTCCAAATACCTACAAAGATTTTCAATTTCTTTTGGTTTCGATTTAAAATCTAAATGAAAAAGCTGTCTAAATTTTTTATTTTTGGTTTGTTTTAATGTAATTGAATTTTTCCCACAAAAACTTCATGTGCGTCATAGCTCAGCGGTAGAGCAGTCGGCTGTGACTCATGCGCGTTTTCGTTCAAGTTCTGTCAGCTGCCACATTTTTTTAGTTTTATTTTATTCTTAAAACTTTTCGGCTTAAAATGAAAACTGTTTTGGTTTGAAAATTAAAACTTTTCGGTCTAAAATTTAAACTTTTGGGTTTGAAAATTCAAATTTATTTTTGAAAGCTTATTCTAGATTGAATTTCACCAACAACATTTATGTGTGCGATGTAGCTCAGTGGTAGAGCAGACGGGCATGATGCGGGGAGTCTTGGTTCGAATTCCCGCCAACGAACAAAAAATTTATTTTATCTTTAAAAAATTGTTAAAACATTTCTTGTTTATAATTGAAACCCGATTCCTTTAGCCAATTTTCATGAAAACTGGTCTAGATTGAATATGAATAAAAATTTGGTTTGGTCATATATGTAGTCCAAAAAAGTTTAAAATTTAGGTTCAAATTTTTAGCCGTGAAAACAGTAGCAATGGAAATAGGTGACTATAATAAGAAAATGGAAGATATATTAAACGACTTGACAATGTATAGGATACAAAGGCAGGACCCCACTTCTAGACTACAGAGCAAAAACAATAGTCTAGTCGACAAAATTTATAAATTGGAATTAATTACAAAGATCGAGAGGAACAAACTCATTACAACAACAGCCCTGTCTCCAAGGATTTATGGACTACCAAAATTACACAAGGAAGGAACCCCACTCAGGCCAATATGCTCAGCCACCGGATCACCAGCGCATAACCTGTGTAAATATGTAGCAGACATTCTGAAAAATATAACGGCTAATTCGACGTACAATATTAAAAATACCCAGGAATTTAAAAGCAAAATTAACAACACCTATATTTTTGACGATGAAAAATTAATATCTTTTGACGTAGTTTCTCTTTTTCCCAGTATTCCAACACAATTTGCACTTGACATTATAAAAGATAAATGGACGACAATAGAGAAACACACAAATATACCAAAGAAACTTTTCATAGAAATACTTAAGTTTTGCGTAGAAGAGAACAGATATTTTAAATTCAATGACACAGTATACACGCAGCTAAAAGGATTGCCGATGGGATCACCAACCTCCCCAGTGATAGCCGATATAGTAATGGAAGAATTATTAGACAACACAATTAAAAAGATAGCACGTCCACCTAGACTACTAACAAAATATGTTGACGATCTATTTGCAATAATACATGAAGATGAAGTACAAAGCACGCTCAACACACTAAATTCCTTTAATCTATATATATAAAAGAAAGTGATGTTAGTTCAAACACTTATAACTCAAGAACGCCTGCACCGATTTGGATGATGGACACCAATTCAGATTGCTCTTTGGCCAGAATAGGAGAATATCCAAAAAAATTCCCGAAAAATTCCCAAAAAAAAAAAAAATTTTTTTCCCATACATTTTGTATGGTTGAATTTTTGTTATCTATATATATAAAAGAAAGTGATGTTAGTTGAAACACTTATAACTCAAGAACGCCTGCACCGATTTGGATGATGGACACCAATTCAGATTGCTCTTTGGCCAGAATAGGAGAATATCCAAAAAAATTCCCGAAAAATTCCCAAAAAAAAAAAAAAATTTGTCCCATACATTTTGTATGGTATGAATTTTTGTTATTTTATATAAAGCGTTCTTGCGTTACGTTGTGACGGGTGACTCGCAAGATATATGCATCACCCTCTCACAAAATTAAATGTAATTTCGCTTTTTCAATACAATGCCACTTCACCACAAAAGAAGTTTTTACAAATTAAGAGGTGATTTACATAAAATTTGCCCACGCATATTGACAGATGACCGCCCTATAAGTTCAAAACGGATAAACAAACTATCGCTTATAGAAATTTTGATTTCAAAGGCAATATTACGCAGGGCAACGCCTGCGGGGTCAGCTAGTAAAAATATAAAATTTACAATAGAACTTGAAGACGACGGAAAATTACCTTACTTAGACTCAATGGTTATTAGAAGAGGAAATGAGATAAAACTAACGTGG
>CAXKVI010000004.1:89756259-89781259 GCA_964058755.1 Campiglossa producta | reverse complement strand
ACGGGAAAACTCGTCCATCTTCCAGGGTCTGGAGCATGTAGCACATTTAGAGAAGCACTTGCTTCCGCGAAAGCCAAACTTTCGCTCCAACGACCAGCCTGATTCAAGGAAATCTGAATCGATGCAGGTTAGCTGATGAGCTGCTAGACCAACTGGTGCTTGATCACCAAATCCGCTACGCAATCATCAGCGAACCCTACAAGGCCAGAGACAACTGACACGTCAACGAATCTGGCGCTGCTGTCATCTGGATAGTGGACGCCAATATAAATGTTACTAATCCTTCTGCTGGACAAGGCTACGTCCGTGTGACTGTGGTTTGAGCTGTTAGAAGACGACATACGGGACCAAACTGGCAACCTGGTCATCGCTGGAGACTTCAACGCTAGAGCAGTATAATGTGGAATGCCCCAAACTAATATCAGGGGAAAGCTACCTCTCGGAGCATTTAAGAAGCTTCTGCGAGAAGGCTGTCAAAACCATTGCAAGTCTGATTCGGCTAGTGGCAAACACAGGTGGACCAAAGCACTGTTGTACGGTGCAGAAGTCTGGGCGGATGCAATGAAATTGCGGAAGTAAAAGGGCGCTATCACCGCGGTTCAACGCAGAGGGGCCCTGAGAATCGGTTCAGCATACCGCACGGTCTCCGCAGATGCTGTTGTGGTCATTGCGGGGACCATACCGGTATATCTCTTCGCCGAGGAAAGAAAAATTATCTATGCCACTCGTTCAGAGGTGCGTAGAGACGGTATTGCAACGCAGGCGCGAAATGAATCGATCCGGCGGTGGCAACAACAATGGAGCAGCAGTGCTGCTGGAAGGTGGACCAGGGTATTAATTCCCGAACTGGAACCATGGCTGAATCGGCAGCATGGAGATCGAATTCTTAACAGGACACGGTTGTTTCCGTGAGTACCTCCACAGAATAGGCAAGGTTTAAACCCCTAACTGGACCTACTGTGAAGCTATAGATGACGTACGCCACACCTTTTTCGAATGCGAGCAACTCGCTCAAGAAAGAAGGCGGGTAGAATAGACAATTGGCGAGCTTTCCCCGGGCAGTGTCATTAGCAAGGTGACCTGCGAAAATGCCAGATGGAACATAGTCAGACGATACGCGAGGAACGTCCTCCTTGCGAAACGGGAAGGCAGTTGTCTGGCCAGTTAGTGTAAAGTAGCCGCAGGGCTCACGTAACGTTCTTCCTTACCTTAAGTAATGCTAAGCGCGGTCCCAGGTAAGGAAGAATGCACGGGCCGTTGGAGGTTAGGTTTTAGTGGGTATACCTCAAGAAAAGAAGGGAACTCCACACGCGGATAGGCTAGGGCATTAAACGCGGTTAGTGCATAAAGCATTTCCCTCTTCCACGAACACAAAAGAAAACGTAAGTAAAATAAAATCAAATAAAATAAAATGAAATGAAATAACATAAATCGAAAAAAAAAAAAAATTAAAAAAAAAATTTATAAATTAAGGTGTTTCGAGGTCGTGGCTGATAATTTGCCATCCCAGTAGGTATAAATCAGCTTTTTGGTCATGAATTATTTTCCCAAAAAAAAGTTTTCACATTTTATATTTTCTCCACAATCCCGACACTGACTGTACAAATTAAGTTGAAAGCGAAAAGCGTGATGCTAATTGTTGTACAGCACTTCGGACATTCTTTCAATTACACCATTTAGTAAATTCTCTTACATTCTTTTTGCCTTTCGCTGCAGGTCAACCAATTTGCGCAAATTAAAAAGAATTTAATTTAAATTGCATAAGGCGCTGATAGTGACACTAATACGCGCGGACAATCGCATTGCAGCCCACAATTGCAACTTCTGGTAAGCTCGTGCTCGGTCAAGTATTGTTGAATGGCTGCCTGCCTGTTTTTTTGCCATCGCTATTTAATGGTGTTAGCAGCGACAGCCAAGTAAATTAAGTTGTCAGCGCATACCAGACAGCCGTGGCAATATTGGAAGGGCTGAAATTTAATAAAATAAAATTAAACCACACTAGTTGCTATGGCAATTTGAATTAAGCTTTGTTGGAATGTCTAAATCAGCCACAGCGAGGCGATTGAATGCGATGAGCCGGCTAGTTGCACCACAAATGGCGCCAATATATCTATAGTTAGCTATACAAAATAAAATAATAACAAACAGGTCTGGCAATAACGCCAAACAATACTCTGCGAAGGCTTTCACGTCACGTGGCAATGCAAATTTAATTTAGAAGCCATGGCACTACGGAGGCAAGAGTATGACGTGAAAGGAAGCAGAGCCGAAAATGCCGCTTTTACCCTATAATAGAACGGGAATTTGACTTTGACTATTAGAAAAAATGTGATTGAACCAATTTCGAAATATCAACTGACAAACAAACTAGTCTATATCTTATAAAATTTGGCCCAAATAAACTCTTATATCTTATAACTTTAAACGAGCTAAACCTTAACATTTGTATATCCGGACTATCTCGGGAACCGCTTGACCGATTTAGATAAAATTTTAAATATAGATAGTATGACTAATTCTAAGACTATCCACTTTGGGGTTGCCACATGGGGCGGTTTACAGGGTTGCCACCTATCTAATTGTTTTAAAATTTGTAGCACAATATGCCAATATGGGTATAAAATGAAAGGTATTTTCAGCGACATGCCAACTAAAATATTTTCAAGTAGGGTTGCCGCCTTACCGCAGTATATTTGTATATCCGGACTATCTCGGGAACCGCTTGACCGATTTGGATGAAATTTGGCATACAGATAGTATGATTGATTCTAAGACTATCCACTTGGGGCTTGCCACATGGGGGTGTACAGGGTTGCCACCTATCTTATTGATTTTAAGACTTTTTCCGTGATCAGTCAATAGCATTTAGATATTTTTTTCAAGATTATTTCGGGACTGATTTGAAATTTTTTTGTGAGCATTTCTAGTGATTGTTTTCGGTCTTGGAAGTCCAAGGATACTTTGGGACTTTCTATGATCATTTCGGCACTATTTCTGAATTTTTTCGAGATAATTTCGGGAATTTTTCGTCAATATTTTGCGAGTTCTTTGGCACTCTTCCTGGACATTTTTGGCACCGCTTCTGTATTGCTTTAGCAAATTTTTCGCAATTATTTTTGGACTTTTCAGGTTTATATCCAGATTTTTTTTTTTTAACTTTTACATGATTATTTCAGGACTTATTCAGGATTTTTTTGGTAGATATATTTTTAGTATTGTTTTCCGAATATTTCTGGATTATATTCTTTATCATTTCCAGGCTTATTTTTTATAATTTAGGGACCATATCGGGACTTTGTTTTTATAATTTCAGGACATTTTCGCGACTATTTCGGGACTTTTCGGGATCATTCGAAGTTTTTTAGATGTTGACCAATTAAGTTATAAACGGGCTATCTCTTTTTGCTGCATATGGGGAACCCTAGTCTATATCAGCGGTACGAAAAGAGGCCAACCAGAATAAAAATTCGCTCGCCTGCATAATAAGACATCACAGATAACCTAACCTAACCCAATTACAGCAGCAAGTTTTAAAATAAAATATACTGTGAAACATACTGCCGAGAAATTTATTTAGTTTTTTTCCTTATTTTATTTTTACTCATACCAGCGGGAAAACAAATTGCTTCATTTTGCTTTGAATTTTGTTACATAGAAATGGTTGTGGTAATGGCTGTCAAACGCTATCAATACTCTGGTGGCAAACATGTTTTAGAAGTGCGCAAAAGTCTAAATAAAAAGCTCTTGCAAACAAATATAAAAACTTGTATACAAATTTACAAAAACATATATATGTATAGCGGCATGTACCGACTTGTGGGCTCATCAGTGCAATCAAGTACGTCAGGTGAACTAATTTCCCTACAGACCAACTGCCACTCACTTTTACCATTTGTGAACTGTTTTTATTTTATTTTATTTTTACTTAGGTTTAGAGCTAGCATTTAGTTAATAGATTTTATTTCTTTGCTATTCTACTAAGGCCCCTGTTTGTTGTTTTTGTTGCTGTTGTTGTTTTTAGATTGAAAGCGTGTATCGACTATAGAGCATTACACATGGCTGTGTGAATTTGTTTACGGTAGAGTTGCATACGAATATATTTCTTACTCTCCTTAACTCGATTTTCAGCATAGGCTGTGGCGACCATTGTTAGGCTAGCTTTTCCCTATTCAAAATTAGAATAAAAAGAAACATTGCAATGCCTTTTTAGACTCATTGCCTTAGAAAAGCCGATAGGATTGCTATATATATGTATGCCTAAGTATTTACTTAAAAAGGATTTGAAAACGTTTTTAAGTCTATGAAATTGAAATTTGTAGAATTATGGTTAGTTGAAATAAATTGGAAAGTTTCTAAAATGTAAAATAAATAAAAGAAATAATTAAAAAAAAAAAAATTAAGTAGAATAAAATAATAGGACCTGGGTGACCGAGCTTGCTCGGTGTTTTAAATTTTTAAATTTCTTTCCAATATTCTTACTTACCAACATCCACTTTTCAAAATATATTTCAAAACCGCCTCAAGTGGCAAATCCAAGTAGAAAATCTTAGAAGCAAGTATACTATACACAAACAAAATGTCATCCAAATCGATCAATATACGAAGAAATTAATAAAAGGCAGTAAGGGGGCAACCCTAAGTGCAAACTCATTAAGACATAGTAGGTATGCTGCTGAAAGTACCTTTGATTTGATACCCATATTGGCATATCTTGCTCAATATTTAAGGAAAAATTAGATAGGTTGGAACCCTGGGGCGGTTCCATATGGCAACACCCAAGTGGACAGTCTTAAAGTCAAGCATACTATCTCTATCCCAAATTTCATCGAAATCGATCGAGGGGCCAAAATCACCCCAGAATGATCCTAAAATGATTCCAAAACCACCCTAAAATGATCTCAAAATGATACAAAAAGGTCCCAAAAGTTACCCGAAAATTATAACAAAATGACCCCAAAATGATCCCAAAATTACCTTAAAACGATCTAAAAATTACCAAAAAATGATCAAAATCCCCAAAAAGATCATTAAATGAACCCAAAATTATCCGAAAATTATTATTGGCAACCCCTTTCATTTGATAGCCATATCGCCAATTTAAAAAATTTAGGTGGCAACCCTGTAAACTGCCCCAAGATGATAGTCTTAGAAGCAATCATACCATCATTATGCCTAACTTAATCCATATCGGTTAAGCGGTTCTCGAGATAGTGCCGGATATACAAATATACTGCGGTAAGATGGCAACCCTAGCGGGCTACCGTACTTGAAAATATTTTATATAAATACACAAGTTTAGCGCGTTTAAGTTTTTAGATAAAATAGATAAAATAAAATAAAATAAAAAAATAAAAATAAAAAAAATAAAATAAAAAAAATAAAGAAAAGTAAAAAATAAAATAAAATAAAATTATATAACAGAAACCAAAAAAAAAAAATTCCTTAAAAATTTGCACAAACTTTAGGGGAATTTTTCAAAATTTCATCAAAATTTTCAACTTTTTTGCAGTTTTGTAGGCCAGTCAACTTCACTATAGTAAATGCTCAAAATTTTCCTGATTTTTAAGAATTTGTTCCTCGAGGGTGTTAAGTAATTTCTTTCATACAAAAAAAAATAATTTTTATATTTTAATTAAAAAATTTTAGAAATACAGTGCACTCGCGATAATAAGAACTAACTAAAACCAAGCCAGTTCATATTTGCAAGATTGTTCATATTTACGAAAGTGTATAAAGTTGGGGAAAAAATCCATTTAGCTAGTTTTACGACAACCAATTCTCTTTAAAAACAACAAAAGAAACGTCTTTTGTTCATTTCTTTATGACGCAAAGAAAAAACCATAAAATACAAAAAAGAAGAATTAAATTAAAACATACGAAGCTCTAAAATATGAACTTTTGGTTTAAAAGACACCCCAAAATATGAACACTCTTTCGCTTCATTGAATACTCTAAAATATGAACTTCTGGTTTAAAAGTTCATATTTTAGAGTATTCAATGAAGCGAAAGAGTGTTCATATTTTGGGGTGTTTATATTTTGGGATGTTCATATTATCGCAAGTGCACTGTACCATCTTAGTACACTGTCTAACGAAATTGAAAATGTTAGTGAACCGAAGTCACTGTGAGCACTGTAAATTAAAATAAAATTGCTAAGCAACAATACAAAGCGGGCTGACAAGATCCTTCAACAAGATCGAAATTGCAATCATCATAGTTGGTATTGTATGCAGCATTTTTCAACTTGTTCGTAAATATAATGACCAATAATAACAATAACTAAATTAATAAAAAATAAATAAATAAAAACTATGGTATATAAAAGACAGAATTGAATAAAAAATAAAATAAAAAACAAGATAAGATAAAAAAATAGGAAAAAATAAAATAAATTGAAAAACAACTAAATAAGAGAATACAAAAAAATACATAGATAAAAATAATAAAAAATAAGTACAGCTCAAAGCGAGTTATAAGCTGAAGAGAGAGTCGATCTCACCAACTCCTTAAAAAAGGCCCAACATTAGTAAGAGCATCTACACGCTTTATAAACATTCATTCCTTTTACGGAATTCCCAAAAAAATGTATTCTAAATTTAAGCAAAAAATTCATTTTATTTGAAGCCTACCAAATAATCCAAGACACAGTTCTTTTACTTGTCAATAAATGAAAATGAGCCACTACCTAACCCATAAATGGTATCTTTTTTCCGCGAAACACATACGCTTTTTCCACAAAATTCCTTTTTTCTTTCAAGGCTTCTCATTTTCCTTTATTGAAGCAAATGAAATGACCTTTTAAAAATAAACTTACCGACGTCATAGTGAAAAAATAATTGTAATCTCCCTGAATGCATACCTAGAAAGAGAAAATAGGAAAACGATGACCATTAGTAAATGACTAAATATAGATATAATATTCAGAATTTTTTCAAAAAAGCTACAAAAATGTCTCTACATATGTATGTTTGTAATTGTGAAACAAACAAAAGCTCAGGAGAATTTGAACCTTTCTTATTTTTATTTTTGCTTCTGACTTACTGTGCAGCATGAAATGTCTTAAGATATAAATTGTATGAAACAACAAAACCAGCTCGTAAACCAATCTATACAATTACCCACTCTTCTAAAGACACACACATTTATAAGTAGGTAGTGCAACCTAAAGACTAAATTGGCTTTTATCCTATAAGTACGAGTATGCTATTTTTATTTTTACTACTACTGGCTGCTGCTTTTGTTTAGGTCGTTGGTAAATGCCTGTTTATCCATACAACATTTTGATCGACATTCACTGCGGCCATCACCTTTGCCACAACTGCTGCATAAGTAACATCTGGAAAAAAATCGAGCGACTGATCTCTAAAGAGAGTGATCCGCGATTTATAGCTGAACGCAACTAGTCTCTTATGGGCGTAGCTTGCATAATACAGTTTAAGTTTGTGTAGCATATTTTTAGGCACTAAAAGTAAATTTGGCTGATGGTACCTGTTAAAGAACAAGGGAGTCCTCCGAATGTACAAGTTTAATTATAAAAGTGATCACAACTGGGATTGGTTCCATGCTCATTAGAGACTCATAACTGACTCCTTCCAGACTATTTGAAATTTTTGTATGGAATCTATGTTTTTCTGTCGTATAGCTTGATTCACCTTGAGCACACAGGCGCAAGCTGTTGTTATGCTCTGCTGGTGGCTTTTGTGCTTCTATAGCAATAAGATCCTCTAACGTGTATTTTATTTTCTAAACCGCATTTATTTTTGTACATATATTTTATTCGTGCTTATAATACCGTTTCTCCATAGCAGCTATTTTCTATCTATTTATTTTTTATTGTACATTTTGCTTTACCATTGTTGTTTTTTATACTGGGTTGTTGTTGTTGCTTTTCTGGCTATTATATACTTAGCTCGCTACCCATATCTATAGGATTTAATCAAATATTTAAGATAGCTGCCCACTAGCTATGGAACGAATGTTGGTCGGAAGTTTGGGTTCGTTGGTCAGATGGCTTACACTGACCCACACACACACACACATACACCCACCACAAACGTAAACTCAAATGGGCATTAGACAAATGCATACAAATCGTTGCTGAATGGGTCAACAGAATATGGCGTTGGGTTGTGCAACGAAGCATATAAAATGTGGAATAGGTAGTGCGGAGCATAGTCTCAGCCATTGTGTGTGCTGCATTGCGGAGCTCAAGGTATGTTCATTGCAGTGCAGAAGCTAGTTAAAGTCAGTGGGGCAATAAACATTGAAATGAGGACAATAGAAAGTGTTAAAACAAAAGCGGGAAAAAAGGATTTGTTTATTTTTAAGGAAAAATTCTATTTATGCTGCTTTTTATAAGCGCTTTTGTTGTTGACTATTATAGCTTAAATAGGTCGTGGATATGCTGAGCTAGTTAATGCGCTTTATTGTATTATCTCCTTAAAAAAACCAAAGTTACAATAAGTTTTAAGTTCATAAACATCATAGTAGATTGTATATTTTCTAGTTAAGTCAGGTGCTCTTACTGATATTAGTACTTTATATTGATACTGATACTGATAAGAATATAGGCTGTTCACGTAGATACGTATTTTTTAAATATTGAGTATATTTTCAAGTAGAGTTGCTAACTAGCGTTGCCACCTAAATGTATTTTATTTATTCCGTCGTATATCGACACCTACCTCAGGGGCCTATTGCCCAATTTGGATGTAATTTGGTATATAGTTAGTGTGCATCATTCGGAGATATTTTACTTGGGAGTTGCCACTTCGGTCGATTCTCAAGGTATCGACATTTTTTTTAAATATTGATCAAGATATGCCAATATGGGTAACAAATGAAAGCTATTTTTGGCGGCATACCAGCAAAGATATTTTTAATGTAGGGTTACCATCTAGCTACATTTTATTTATTCTTTCGTAAATCGACTACTCTCGGGAGCCTATTGACTGGTTTGGATAACATTACAAGATAGTAAGCTTCACCCTTAGATTTTCTACTTCGGCGTTGGCACTAGAGGGGATGAAATATACAGAAAAAATAAAATATATCAAGGTAAATAACTGAATAAAATATATACATTTAAAGACTTTTTTGTTATGATATCTCTATATGTATTTATCCCATAAAACATCTTAACAAGACTGTCTCATATAACGGTTTCATTCTCCTTCATTTCTTTCACACATGCCACGCCAAAGTGGTTTGTTACAAACAATTGACGTCATGCAGTGCATTCTCCTGGGTGCACCTGGTATTTGAATCGCTTTTATACCCAGCGTACTAGTACTAGTACAAGGGTATTACAATTTTGTCCACATAACGGTACAACGTAACGGCATAAAATAATCGAGATAGATATAGAGTTCCACATATGAAAGTTCTAAGGTTAATAAAAAGAGGAGGTCATTAAGGCATGTCCGTCCGTCTGTCCGTGTATACGATTACTTACTTACTTAAAATAGCCGTTAACCGCCTAGGCGATTTTGGCCGTCCAACATGTTACGCCAGTCGGTTCTTTGTTGAGCCAACTGGCGCCAATTAGAGGCACCGCGTGCTCGCAGGTCGGCCTCTACTTGGTCCTGCCATCGAAGTGGTGGTCTCCCTCTTCCTCTACTTACACCGGCGGGTGCCGATAACAATACCTTCTAGGCCGGAGCGTCTTCGTTCATTCGCATCACGTGTCCTAGCCAGCGGATCCGCTGGGTTTTAATTCGCTGAACTATGTCCACGTCTGCGTAAAGCTCATACAGCTCATCATTATATCTTCTTCGGTACTCGCCGTCGCCAACTTATAGGGGTCCATAAAACATTCGAAGATTTTTTCGATGTCGTGGGCATACGCCAATAGTTGTACGCTCTTGTAATATATTGTTCCAGCGCGATTAAGTTCTGCAGCTTGTTTTATTTTCTCCAGCATCAAATTAAAGAAATCGCACGATAGGGGGTCGCCCTGCCTGAAACCTCGTTTAGTTTCGAACGGCTCGGAGAGGTCCTTCCCAATTCTGACCGAGCTGGTGGTGTTGTTCAGCGTCATTTTGCACAGCCGTATAAGTTTTGCTGGGTAACCAAAATCAGACATAGCGGCATATAGGCAACTCCTTTTCGTGCTGTCGAAAGCGGCTTTAAAATCAGCAAAGGATGGTTTTTTCCAAGATTTGGCGTATTGTAAAAATCTGGTCGATGGTAGATTTACCAGGCCTGAAGCCACACTGATAAGGTTCAATCAATCGGTTACGTCAATCTTCAGTCTTTCGTACAATACGCTTGATAGGACCTTATATGCGATACTCAAAAGGCTGATTCCACGATAGTTGGCGCAGTTTGCGGGATCACCCTTCTTATGGATTGGGCAGAGAACACTTAGATTCCAATCTTCAGGCATGCATTCATCCGACCATATTCTGCACAAGAGCTGGTGCATGCACCTTACCAGCTCCTCGCCGCCGCATTTAAATAGCTCAGCGGGCAGGCCATCAGCACCCGTCGCTTTATTGTTTTTTAGCCGTGATATAGCTACTCGCTCCTCGTTATAGTCGGGTTGCGGAACTTCGATTCCATCGTCTTCGATTGTGGGGTCGGGTTCGTCCTCTTCTCTGGATTATTGCTCCGTTCCTCCGTTGAGAAGGACAGAGAAGTGATTCCTCCATAACCCTAGTACTCTCTGAACATCTGTCACCAGGTCGCCGTTGTCATTTTTGCAGGAGTTTGCCCCGGGGTTAAAACCTTCCGTCATTCGTCGAATTCTTTGATAAAATTTTCGGGCGTGGCTTCTGCTTCGGCTAGCATTTCAAGCTCTTCGATTTCTCGCTTTTCCACTTCCCTTTTCTTCGCCCGAAAAAGCCGTCTCGCCTCCCTCTTCATCCCGCGGTAGTGTTCACACACGCTCCTCGTTACATTCGCTTTTAACGTTGCCTTATAGGCGTCGTCCTTTGTGTCCGTGTATACGATTACTTGAGTAAAAATTGAGATATTTGCATGAAATTTTGTATACAGGGCGTGGCACCGCCCACTTTTAAAGAAGGCATTTTCGACTTTTCGTAACTCTTAACCTGATTAGGGTAGAACGATGAAATTTGGCACAAAGCATACTAGTATCGTTGGGAGTATACCTGATGAAATTGGAAAAAATCGCTCTCCAACCACGCCCACTTTCGATATCGAAAGCTTCGAAAGTCACCCAATCTGACATAATTATGAAAGGGAAATGATATAGTTTATTAGGATGAGTCCTAGGCTTCGCCGAAGGGAGGCATATTTAAAAATTTTACTGGTCATAACTTTAAACTGATTACGGTAGAACGATGAAATTGGTACAAGGTGTACTAGCATAATAGGGAGTATACCAGATGTAAATGGACGAAATCGCTTCCCAACCCCGCCCAGTTCCGAAATGGAAAATTTGAAAAATCAAATGAAAACTACCGCTTGGTATTTAATGTTCGGTTTACCCGAACTTGGACTTATTTACTTGTTTGAATGGATTTGTGTGCTGCCAGTTATTGCTATGAAATTGCTTTGTTAACACCTTCTTCTTTACTTTTCTTGCCACTTTTTTTTCTTTATATCTTCACTTACTTTTATTTGCTTTCATTCTACATTTTACGTTTGCTTCTTTTCCTTCATCTTAGTGGAGTGATGCTGCTGGCAGCACCTGTATACAACTTTGCACTGAGGTGGAGTATACCATGTGCTGTTTGTAACTCAATTTCTCGAAACGAAAGTTACGATGGCATTTATTCTACAACTACTCTCTGTATTCAACTTCGCAAAACAATGCTTCAAGCCTTAAATGGGTGAGTGGAAAAATTAGTTCAGTGAGATTGTTTCCTACCACTTTTGACTCAACTGTTTACGAAGACGATGGCACCTAACAAGCCTAGAGTTAGACTGCTTGATAGACCTTAAAAATGTAGTTATGTATGAATTCTGAATGAATCTTATGCAGCTCTGCGCCTATATGTAATCCTCAACTTAGTTTTAAACGTGCTCAACGCAAATGCTTAGTGCTTAACGTGCGTAAACGACTTTTGCTGTATACTCTTTGCCTTGCTACTAGGTCAAAGGAATATTTCATGAAAAGAGCACAAAAAAAAGTTGCTTCGTATCTGAAAAGGTGACCGTATGTGTTTTCTTTAAAACTGATTACTTTCCATTGGCTTTCGAGGAGATACCCTACAGTTTCTAGAAAAATTTTTTTTTGTTGCAACCCACCCAGCTTGAAAATTTAAAGAAAAACATTTAAAAAAAGACAATGCCAAGTGAGTGAAAGAAAGAATTTCGACAAACCCTTCCTTGGCCAAACTTATAGAAAAAACCTATGCTACTAACATTTCTATTTACTTTATAAACCGACTTGCTGATCCCATCATTTGCTGCAGCTGTTTTAGTCCCTACAAATGTTGGACATTCATTTTAAGATAAACTCAGCTTAAAGCAGCATTCCATTCACTTACACGCACTTCATTTATGTTTGTGTGTGCATTTGTTTTATTTACATTCGATAAGGGTACGTGTGGAAAACTAGTAAAAGAAAAAAAGATGTAACAGATCTGAGGAAAAATTACGCACACATTAAAGTCGAATAGGATTTCACTGCCAGCTTGGCACTATAGAGAAAACGAAGCAAAAAGGAAAGGCAAAAATAAAGCAGCTAGAAAAGCTTATAAGGCATTTAAAGCTAAGGCACACACATACTATTAGGAAAAATGTGAGCATACAGTAGAAGGTATATGGTCGTCGAAGATAACTTTCATGAACTTGCTTACGAGCTTTACCTAACTATTTTTACTATTTATTTTTGATGCTTTTGCAGTGTTGCCAAGAGTTATTGCTGTAGTTTTAGTTTTGTTAGTATTTTTTTTTTTCAGTTTGGAATTTTTTATCATAATTTCACAATTTTTTCTTCTAGTGAAGGACATATGGCAGGCATAGATAAATTCTTAAAAAAGTGAAGAGTATGAAAGAGTATGCATACTAACTATTGTTATGATAGGAACAATTGAAGTTTTTTTTTTGTAAAGCTGAAAGAGATTTGAGAGCTAGAGTACCTTCGCCTGATTTCACTAATAAATTGGCTAATTTGGATTTAGAAATGGAATGGAATTTAAATATTGTTTAAATTATGTAAAAAAATGTAAGGTTTTTTCGGCGACATACCAACTAAAATATTTTCAAGTAGGGTTGCCACCTTACCCGATTATATTTGTTTATTTGTGTATATCTGGGGAACAGCTTGACCGATTTGGATGAAATTGGCATAGTGATAGTATGATTGATTCTAAGGCTAAGGGTTGCCACTTGGGGGTGTACGTGGTTGCCATCTATCACAATTTTTTTAAATTATGGACCGAGATATGCCAATATGGGTATCAAATGAAACTAAAATATTTATATTTTTATATGACATACCAACTAAAATATTTTCAAGTAGGTATGCCACCCAGGGTTTCCATTTACCGTATTGAATTTGTATTGTGTATTTTTGGGATTATATTAGCATTGTTTTAGGATAATTTTGGGGTCATTTAGGAGGTCACTTTGGATAATTTTGGTTCTATTTTGAGATCATTTGGGTTTAATTTTGGATTAATTTGGGACAATTTAGGGGTCATTTTCGAATCATTTTGGGATCATTTTTGGGTCATTTTTGGAACATTAAAGGATAATTTTGGGGTTATTTTCGGATCATTTTCCGTACATTTAAGGGTGTTTTTGGGGTAATTTGGGAATCATTTGGCATAATTTTAGGGTCATTTTGGGATCACTTTTGGGTCGTTTTGGGTTCAATTTCCGATCATTTTGGGAACATTCAAGTTTCTTTTTGTGGTCGTTTTGGGATATTTATAGGATTATTTTGGGATTATTTTAGGGTAATTTTGGGATCATTTTGTGTAAGTAAAGGTAGCACTAAGTTGATGGCACCAAGCAAGCTCGGTTACTCAATTCTTAATTAACAAAATTTTGTAAAGTCCATGAAGAGATGTAATTCCAGTATCATCGAAACATATGTCGGCTTGTCTGGTTCCTGCAGCGCGTGGGTAAATTTTTCTCAAAAACAAAATTTTGTAAAACTGACACAATTTTTTTTGATCAAACAAAATTTTGTGTTAAAATAACAACTTCCTCTAGTAAATTCAATAGCGAAAGAACTGTCATTTTAAATTTATTGCATTGTCCAATTAAATTAGTAGAACTGACAGAGGTTTTGTTGATAAAAAAAAAAAAATTATGTGTTGATTTCTACCTACCTAGTCTTCTCAAAACTCTATATTCCTTCCTTCAGCGAATGCCTTCACTTTTGTAACATAAAGTTAAGGTCAAGAAGTAATGCATTTCGTCTGCTAAACCCCCATTACCAACTGCACACTTTGAATTTTCGCTTTCTTTCAACTTTCAAATACAAATGTGTCTGCTGAGAGTAAAAACACTGAAGAAAAAGAATGACTAGATAAAACTTGCAGCGGAAGTGTAAAGAGATTTAGTTCCATTCCATGATTTTTACATTCAAAAAGACAAAGTAGCGCATTACAATTACTTACAAAAAAAAGTAAGTAAATAAAAGAAGAGCATGAATGTGAGTCAGAATTTGAAGCATACTTAGACAATAAGCTTAAGAAGCAAGCAGTGAAGCGAATGCTTAAGCAGCAGTGACGAGGTCTGGCTGCTAACCATTCTAAATATGAATTTGAGTCTAAACCAAAGTGGCCAAGACGGCAGGCGTCTTCAAACTCGGATAGTGGCTGAAATGTAGTTGGCAGGAAACATTAGCGTGTCTAGACGCCTACGTCACATCAAATATGAACGACAAAAGGCCAGATGTGCGGCTGCTGTAGGGAACGAAGACATCAAAAGAAAGAAAGCTGCGTAGCCAAAAAGACGCCAATCGACAAAAATGCATTCCTTGCAACGCGCCAGCTGACTATGCTAAAAGCTTTTAAATATTTTTCGACGATTTATGCCTTCACGAATTTTTGTGCATTTCTCTATTAAACGAGAAAATTCCCTTGTGGTGGTAAATTTTTTCTGAGCAAACGAGATTTTCACTGCCAAAATGTGACTTTCAACAGCTTTTCAGTGCTATGTGAGTGTGTCTGCTGCCGCTTTAAGCATGAAGTAACCTTTGAACTGCTTAATATGCTGAAAATATCCGAATTTACAAGCATGCAATCATGTCACTTCCGACAGAGAAAGAAGCATCATCACCAACAACAACAAAACCAATGTAGAAACTTCAACTACTTACACCGACCAATTTTATCTTTTTATTCACTTTTCGTTTCAAACATTCCGTTGATGTATGGTATTTTCATTGATTTCGTTTGAGTTTTGCATATTTTGTACGTGCATATGTACATATGTAAGTATTTAGGTTTAGCTAAAAGAAAATTTCCTGAAGTTTGTAGCCAAGTAGGCAGGCAGGCCATGACAGACTTGCCAGATTGACTTGCCAGACATGGTAGCATGCAGTGGAGAGTGTACGAGTGAATGAAAGCCAACTTGCAGTCATATCTTTCATCGCCAACCAAAGTTTTCTTTCAACCAGCAAAATGACAAATACCTTCTCTCCTGCTTTAGGAAGTGTTGTTTTGAAGGATTTATGTTTAGACTTTAAAGTTAGAATATGTGCAATGGGAAGGTGGTGGAAACCCAAAAGAATTTTGCGGAAGGAAAAGTCGAAAATATTCAAAAACTGGCATTCAATGGTTGTAAATATTGAGTGTGTTAAGTAAGGGAGCAAGTACTGATATATACAAGAATAAAATACAATCAAGTCAAATAAAATAAATTAAATTAAATTAAACAAAATAAAATATAATAAAAAAATTAAAGCAAAAATAAAATAAAATAAAAAAAAATAATATTAAATAAAATGGAATAAAATAAAGTAAAAAATTAAATTAAATAAAATTAAATACACTACAATAAAATGAGACAAAATAAAAGAAAAATAAAACAAATAAAAATTGATAAAATTAAATAAAGTAAAAAATAATAATATAAAATGCAAAAATAAAAAACTAAAACAAAAAATATAATAAAATAAAATCAAATTAAATAATATAAAATAAAATAAAATAAAATAAAATAAAAAAAAAATAAAAAAATAAAATAAAATAAAATAAAATAAAATAAAATAAAATAAAATAAAATAAAATAAAATAAAATAAAATAAAATAAAATAAAATAAAATAAAATAAAATAAAATAAAATAAAATAAAATAAAATAAAATAAAATAAAATAAAATAAAATAAAATAAAATAAAATAAAATAAAATAAAATAAAATAAAATAAAATAAAATAAAATAAAATAAAATAAAATAAAAAAAAATAAAATAAAATAAAATAAAATAAAATAAAAAAAAATAAAATAAAATAAAGTAAAATAAAATAAAAAAAAATAAAATAAAATAAAATAAAATAAAATAAAATAAAATAAAATAAAATAAAATAAAATAAAATAAAATAAAATAAAATAAAATAAAATAAAATAAAATAAAATAAAATAAAATAAAATAAAATAAAATAAAATAAAATAAAATAAAATAAAATAAAATTAAATAAAATAAAATAAAATAAAATAAAATAAAATAAAATAAAATAAAATAAAATAAAATAAAATAAAATAAAATAAAATAAAATAAAACAAAATAAAATAAAATAAAATAAAATAAAATAAAATAAAATAAAATAAAATAAAATAAAATAAAATAAAATAAAATAAAATAAAATAAAATAAAATAAAATAAAATAAAATAAAATAAAATAAAATAAAATAAAATAAAATAAAATAAAATAAAATAAAATAAAATAAAATAAAATAAAATAAAATAAAATAAAATAAAATAAAATAAAATAAAATAAAATAAAATAAAAAAAAAAAAAATAAAATAAAATAAAATAAAATAAAATAAAATAAAATAAAATAAAATAAAATAAAATAAAATAAAATAAAATAAAATAAAATAAAATAAAATAAAATAAAATAAAATAAAATAAAATAAAATAAAATAAAATAAAATAAAATAAAATAAAATAAAATAAAATAAAAATAAAGTAATTTAAAATAAAACAAGTAAAAAAAAATAAAATTTAAGAAAAATTTTATTAAATTAAATTTAAATCTTAGAATTTTAAAGGAGCTAAAATTTTATATTTGTATATCCGACACTCTCTCGGGAACCGCTTGACCAATTTGGATGAAATTATGAATATAGATAGTATGATTGATTCTCCCTGTAGGGAAAATCTCTAGTTCAGAGCTAGTTCGCTTCTAGTGCGTTCCGAACCAGTACTAGTTCGCGAACTAACTTTTTTATATGAAATCAACTGGCGAATTTAACATGGCGATGTCCTAGGCTGGAACTAGTACAAAATTCGACAGTTTGGATCTAGTTCGTTTATTGGTATTATTTCTATAGTTCTGAATATAAATTAAATACAAAAACTTAAATTCAAATACGAATCCAAATGCCTTTTAAAGACTCCTCAAACGCTGGTTTCGAACTAGTGCAAATGTAATCACTAACGGAGTTATTCTTATTGGCCACTTTATATCTAGTTCTGATCCTGAAATTTGTTCAGTAGTGCCTGGGTTCCCTGCAGGGAACTAGTGAAAATGTAATCACTAACGTACTAGTTCTTATTGGCCACTTTATATCTAGTTCTGAACCAGAAATTTGTGTCACTAGTGCCTAAGTTCCCCGCAGGGCTAAGACAATCCATTTGTGGGTTTCTACTTGGGGCGGTGTACAGGGTTGCCACCTATCTCAATTTTTTTTAAATTATGCAGCAAGATATGCTAATATAGGTATCAAATGAAAGGTCGTTTCGACGACATGCCAACTAAAATGTTTTCAAGTAGGGTTGCCACCTAGGATTGCCACCTTACCATAGTATATTTGTATATCCGCTTGACCGATTGGAATGAAATTTGGCATAGAGATAGTATTATGGATTCTAAGACTATTTGGGGGTTGCCACTTTGGCGGTTTACATGGTTGCCACCTATAGATATGTGTGTCAAATGAAAGGTATCTTCGTCGACATACCAACTAAAATATTTTCAAATAGGGTTGCCGCCCAGGGCTACCATTTTACCGTATTGTATTTGTATATTTTGGGGTCATTTTGGGATCATATTTGGATTATTTTAGAACTATTTTGGGATCATTTAGGGGTCACTTTTGGATCATTTTGGGGCTATTTTGAGATCATTTTGGATTGAATTTTGCATCATTTTGCGACAACTTTTGGATCATTTTAGGGTCATTTTGGGAACATTTAAGGGTCTTTCTAGGGTAATTTTGGGATTATTTTAAGATTATTTTGGGGTCATTTTGGAGTCTTTTTCATTTTTGGGTAGTTTTGGGTTCATTTTAGGAACATTTTAAGGTCTCTTTTGGTCGTTTTGGGATAATTTTGGGTAAGTAAGCTCGGTCACCCAGGTACTAAATTAATTAAATCAGATTAAACGATATAAATTGTACACCATTCTTGTTGATCTCTCAAAACTCAATTTGCGAAACATTGTGTCTAGCTTATAAATAAATACTGCACAGATACTTAAGTAACTTTTCATGTGTGTACATGACCCTCGTGCTGTAGTATTTCTGAACCTCAATTAGTTTAATCTTAATACAATTTTTCATCCAAACAATCTTCAATTTGCCAAAAATGTGAAACAAGCAATCGACCTTAGCAGCAAATGAAATATGTAAAGCTTTTCACTTAAACGCATCTAAATACACACACAAGAAATATTTGAAAAGAATGTATTATATGAAAATACCCAACAAAAAATTCAATGAAAAATACCAGCATTAGTGCAATCAATAAATCAAATTTGACACAGTTTTCCCCAACATAAAGACAACCTCTCAAGTTTCTTTATATTTCCAATATATGTTCATACATACATAAGGTGTCCCATTCAGTCAACTGCAATCTGTTAGCTGAACAATATTTTGCTTGAGCATAAAATGCATGATTTACTCCAATTTGTGGAGTGTCAGAAGTAACAGCAGGTGAGTGAGTGTTGAATGTTTTTGTTGTTGTTGCCGGTGTTGTTGTATGCCATACAGCTTGCCCAATTTGTTGTTATTTCATGTGAGCTAAACTTTCAATTTATCATTCATTCAGCTGTTTGACTTTTAAATATATTACACACATATGTGCACATATTGGATGAATTTGTCTATGGAAGAGCAATTTCCTTTAAGTGCGCTCGAAGATTGTATGATGTGTCTTAGATATTGTGAGTGAAAATATCTCGTATGTACATATTTATACCCTGATGGAAACTTGAAGTTGTGAGTCTCCTATAGTCACCACTTCATCGAAAATGCTCTACAGTAGAAAGTATTACCGGTAGTACAGTTTGCCTTTAGCACCTGTAACAAAGGCGATATGGAATTGTTACCTTCTCCCTTTTGCATTTTCCTGCAGGGTATCCATGCGTAGGTGTTAAGCTACATGTATGTGAAATATTTCAATATTAAATATTTAAATATTTGTGTGCTGCTAGTGAAACTGTCAACTTAAACTGACATTCAATTTCTTACCTGCCGTCACAACGGTAAAAGTTTACAAACTATTACTTGGAAGCTCCTACATCCTTCCAACAATGTACATTGTACATATATCTTTAATATTTCTCTATTGGCATCTTCATAATATCTTTATACTTGTATAGGTTTAGGAAAATGAAACACGTGAAGTACATGCACATGAGTATGTTAGTACGTAGAGATTTTTCATATGATTTAAAAAAAAAAGTGGGCGTGGTTGGGAAGCGATTTCGTCCAATTACATCAGGTATACTCCCCATTATGCTAGTATACCTTGTACCACGTTCGTCGTTCCACCGTAATTAGTTCAAAAGTTACGACCAGTCGAATTTTCACAAATGCCTCCTTAAAAGTAGGCGGTGCCACGCCTAATTTGAAAAATGTATCAAAAAATCGTAATAGAATGACTAGGGGGCTCTTCCTACCAAACTATATCAATTATGTCAATTTAGGTGATTTTAGAAATTTTCGATATCGAAAGTTGGCATGGTTGGAGGGCGATTTTATCCAATTTCATCAGGTATAATCCCAACGAAACTAATATTCTTTTTTGCCAAGTACCATCGTTCTATCCTAATCAGTTTAATATTTACGACCAGTCGAATTTTCAAAAATGGCGGTGCCACGACCACTATAAAAAATTTATGGAAAAATCATAAGAGAATGACTATAAAATTATATCATTTTAGCCATTTCATCAAATATCTCAATTTTTCTCAAGTTATCGTGTACACGGACAGACGGACAGAGGGACGGACGGACAGACGTACAGACAGACGGACATGCCTTAATGAACTCCTCTTTCGAACCTAAGAACTTTCGTATATGGAACTCTATATCTATCTCGATTATTTTGTTCCGTTACGTAGTACCGTTATGTGGACAAAATTATAATACCCTTGTACCAAAAAAAAAAAAAACCAAATCAAATATACTTTGCCCACTCATCGCGCCTTGTTGATATCGCACATAGGTTTCGATCTAGCGTATTGTGAGAAAGACTGAACCCCGTCGTGGACAAGCTTATTAAACCTTATCAGTGCACCTTCAGACCTGTGCATCCAACAGTAGACAAAATTTTCAGCATATGCCGAAGAGTAAGGTGGCATTCAAATGTTATACCATCTAGAATGGGATTACTGAAGCTCTGTACACATAAACAAAGTGAAAGGTCCTAGCAGATTCCATCAAGTTATGCCAATAATAGTCGGGCAAGCAACACAAGCTGTTAATATTCAATAGCGTCGTCGGACTTATGTCTACCATTTTCGAGCGAAACAGAGACGATTTGAGTGAACTACAATTTTTAACAAAAGTACAAGAACTTCTACAAACCATAACTAATAATATACGATCAATGTACTTAATACGGCTGATACATTAGCGCAAATTCCGAATTAACTCCGGTTTTGGGAGTTAACTTGAGCATAATCTTCATTATAAACTCCCAAAAATTAAGAAGATTTGAGCAGATATCATAACTATTTGACCGCTTCTGCCATCGATAAATAAACAAACATAGCAAGGACCACTACCAAAATTACGAGTTTGCCGCTACTGGACACTAGATGTCACCACAAAAGAGCGACATCTATTTTAAACCGCAAGTACTACAACCAAAGCCATCTAGTGCGCTGATTGTTAATCTTCAATTTTGTGTGTGCAGTGTAAAGTTTGGATCTGATTAAAGAGGATTTATTGGAGGTAATCTCAATGTGTGTATCCATAGCATAAGTCACTGTTTAGGTTAAAAAAAAAACTTTTGAAAACACGCTTTCGCAAAATCCTAATGAAAATCTAATTGAATACAAAGGATCCTTACTAGCTTTTCTCAACCATTACATGCTGTTGCAACGACGTTTATTCACTAAACTTTGGTATGCTGTAGAAAAGTAAGGAGAAAATAAACTGAGTAACAAGCTTTACATTCATGAATTTTTAAAACACAAAAATCTATGCATATTACTTACTCCAACAAAAAGTTCAAAACACCAGCAGCAGAAGAAACAAGTAAATATATGAAAACGAAAAAATCACCAAAAATGCAGAAATGGAAAATAAGCATGTAATACAGTAAATTCTCGAAAATGAACACTAAGTTCATTTAGATTTGGGAGCTGGTACTTGCACACACACACTAGTTAACATGCATTTATGAAAATTTACACTAACAACTTTGCATTTTTAAGCTCTTGCTAATAATCACAGTTATCTACACTCGCTTCGAAAATCAGGGTTAGTTTGCGTACTCACTTGAAACGATCAAAAACAATCAGCATACCTGGTTTGACTACTTTTTGCACGTTTTGAGGCTGCAACTATGTAACTGCAGAATCCTTAGTGATATCTGTATTGGCTATCTGGTGACGTTTGGCGCGCTAACTTTTAGACACTCCCACTCACTGTTCGTTTTTAGTAGGTACTATGTAAGATACATACCAACAACTTTGCTTTCATACTCTTTTTCGTATGTGATAACACAAATTTCCCTTTTTTCCAATTACGTCAAAATTTACATACACATGCATATGCAAGTGAAATTTATTAACTGACATTGTTGCAGCTAAGCAATAACAACAACTAGAACAAAATTCCAAATGGCAAACTAACTAAATGCCAACTACAGCATAAAAAGTATGAGCGATAGCTTAGTGGATAAAATGCTCTGTGATGCCTGTAAGCTTCTTACATACAAGTATGTTTGTGTGAGTGGATTGTGTGTGCCTGTGTTTGATCGGATGACAGGATAACTGTGCATGTAAAATTTCAAAAAAATTACAAGAAGACAAATATCTACTGTTGCAACTCAGCAGCAAATCAAGTCAGTTAGTTTTTACAGGGTAGTTTACTCAAGCGTTAGTATTTGGATTTTTCTTTTTTAGTCTTACTCGAATAACTGTGATTTTTTTACATATGCGCCAAAATCAAATAATTAAAATAAAATAAAATAAAATAAAATAAAATAAAATAAAATAAAATAAAATAAAATAAAATAAAATAAAATAAAATAAAATAAAATAAAATAAAATAAAATAAAATAAAATAAAATAAAATAAAATAAAATAAAATAAAATAAAATAAAATAAAATAAAATAAAATAAAATAAAATAAAATAAAATAAAATAAAATAAAATAAAATAAAATAAAATAAAATAAAATAAAATAAAATAAAATAAAATAAAATAAAATAAAATAAAATAAAATAAAATAAAATAAAATAAAATAAAATAAAATAAAATAAAATAAAATAAAATAAAATAAAATAAAATAAAATAAAATAAAATAAAATAAAATAAAATAAAATAAAATAAAATAAAATAAAATAAAATAAAATAAAATAAAATAAAATAAAATAAAATAAAATAAAATAAAATAAAATAAAATAAAATAAAATAAAATAAAATAAAATAAAATAAAATAAAATAAAATAAAATAAAATAAAATAATATAAAATAAAATAAAATAAAATAAAATAAAATAAAATAAAATAAAATAAAATAAAATAAAATAAAATAAAATAAAATAAAATAAAATAAAATAAAATAAAATAAAATAAAATAAAATAAAATAAAATAATATAAAATAAAATAAAATAAAATAAAATAAAAGAAAATAAAATAAAATAAAATAAAATAAAATAAAATAAAATAAAATAAAATAAAATAAAATAAAATAAAATAAAATAAAATAAAATAAAATAAAATAAAATAAAATAAAATAAAATAAAATAAAATAAAATAAAATAAAATAAAATAAAATAAAATAAAATAAAATAAAATAAAATAAAATAAAATAAAATAAAATAAAATAAAATAAAATAAAATAAAATAAAATAAAATAAAATAAAATAAAATAAAATAAAATAAAATAAAATAAAATAAAAACAAATAAAAAAAATAAAATAAAATAAAATAAAAAAAAATAAAAAAAAAAATATAAAAAATAAAATAAAAAAAAATAAAAAAATAAAATAAAATAAAATAAAATAAAATAAAATAAAATAAAATAAAATAAAATAAAATAAAATAAAATAAAATAAAATAAAATAAAATAAAATAAAATAAAATAAAATAAAATAAAATAAAATAAAACAAAATAAAATGAAATAATATAAAATAAAAATAAAAATAAAATAAAATAAAGTGAAATAAAATGAAATAAAATAAATATAGAAAAATAAAATAAAATTAAATTATTATTAATTATAAAATGACGAATTAAAAAATAGAATAAAATAAACTAAAGTAAAATAAGAATAATTAAATGAAATAAATAAAGCCAAAAAATGTATAAACAAAAATGATAAGATATTAAAAAATAACAAATTATAATAAAATAAAACTGATTAAAAAATCTTTCACTATTTTCTAGTTAACTGAATATCTGAACGTTAACTTTGCTATGTTTTTATAAGCAAGTGGTGGTATATGAATGTTTGAAAAATTTATTCATAAAATTATTAAAAAAAAAATATTCAGTGGAAACTTATTGCGAGAAAAACTAGTCGGAATTTAGAGTTATCTATACTTGAAGAACTGTCTATTTATTGTATGTAAGTTGTGCAACTAAACGCAAATACATATGTCCATCAAAGGTAATATACTTCTTTAATGTAGACATCTCTAAATAAATCAAACCGCTTCTAAAATGTAGAAGACTCAACATATCAACAAAACATCGAAATTGTCTGTTGCCTTGACTAAAATTGCAAACGTGCATGTGACATTGACAAAAGATGGCAAATTGCGCGAAAATGAGGCAGAGCATTCATGTTAACGTGTGACAGTCTCCTCGCAAAGCTTCCTGCCTTAACTGCTGTGGCTGTGTGAGCGTCACTTGGTATTGCTGTAGCTAAAATGTCGACTCTCTACTGACACAGCTGACACAGCGCTGTAGTTTCCGCTTCCGTTATGCATTGACTCACTGACTGAGTTCTATACATACATACATAAATCTAGGTGTATATGTAAACTTGCGTTGGCATACAAGCACGTCGATCACGCTCAAAAGCTAGACAGCTGTTGTTGACTGTTGTTTCGATTTTGTTATTATCAACATCGTGTGCTAGAAAATTGTTTCACATATACATACATGTGAATAAATACATATTTGTATAACTGATAAACATATACATGCAAACACTGATGTCATTGGGAACGTTGTCATTCTTCCATGTTGGCTGGCGGTGTCTTGATTTCTTTGCTATCTAATATACTTTTTTGAAATGAAGCGTTCTGGCCTTCATTCCAAGCAGACACTTACTGCCACCCCTACATAGTTTGAAACCAAAATACAATTCCAAACTCGCAATCATATTTTGCTCTTGTTGTCATTTCATTTCGTTCTAACAACAATGCCTCTACTCAGCTATGCACCATTGACATTTCTGGCTGTCGCTTTTGTTGCTGTTTTGCTTAAGCGAAAATA
>CAXKVI010000004.1:89733759-89751259 GCA_964058755.1 Campiglossa producta | reverse complement strand
AGAAAAAAACTTAAAAAAATAAATAAAATAAATAAGTTAAAATAAAATAAAAATAATAAAGTAAAAAAAAAAAAAAAAAGAAAATAAAAAAAATTTAAGTAAAATAAAAGGTAAGAAAATAAAAAAAAAATTAAATATAGAAAAAAAACTTAAAAAAAAAAATAAAAATAAAAACTTAAAATAAAATAAAAATAATAAAAAAACAAAACAAAAGAAAATAAAAAAAATTAAAGTAAAATAAAAGGTAATAAAATTAAATCAAATAAAAAAAGAAAGCAAAGAAAAATTATTTGATTAAAGTAAAATAAGCTCTCTAAAATTCAAATAAAAAATAAATAAAATAAAATCGATTTTGAAGAGCTTTCAAATTTAGGTTAGGTTAATTCAATTTTAGCATATTAAACAATGCTGAAGAAAATGTAAAAAAACCTACATATATTTTATATACTTTTACCTTCGCCTTCAAATTTTACTTTAAAAATCCTAAATAAACAAACCAAGATTGCACTCTTCTGTCTACACCCTAACCTTTATACGAATGACTAACTAATTAGACGCGCATATATGAAAAACCACACTGCTAGTTAAGCGATTTATACAACAAAAACCAAACAGAACCCGCACCCACTCTCAACACAACGAGGCTGGATTAATTCACTCACAGCCCCCGCTGTCTGAGTAAACACGCAACGGTGTAGCCATTTATTGGATTAACATATTTTCTAAGCGAGTGGTGGGGCAATAACCGTAGCAACTGAAAGGGAGGAAAATGACTCGAGGGAAATATTGAAACTAGCGAGAAAAGATATAGGGGTAAAAATAACAACAAACGCGGTGAAAGTAGCAGAAGAAAAATGCTCAAAGCAAAGTGAAAGTAATGACTAACAACGTTGACATTGGCTTCGGCGACAAAAAAAAAAGGTTTTGTATGGGGCATTTGGTGGACGCGTCACACTCATCAACGTCTAGTCGTGCACTCCAGCCGCATGTTGCCACATTGTCTGCTCGAGTGTCTATTTTTTCCGGTTGTCTGACTATTCGAGTGGTCGCATAGGCGTTCAATGACCTTAAACAGGAAATTTAAATAAAAGCATAAATTCAAATAAGTAGCATTTCTGAATGTTGTGTGCATCAACTGACGTTCTTTAGAGTGATTCAGGTATATACCATCATTTAGTATTTTATTTTATTTCATTTTCTTTTATTTTATTTTATTTTTTTTTTGTTCCACACCAAAACTACAGTTACTTCTTGGGTGTTAAATATTGCTGTCGCCTGTTGATGAACTGCTCTAGTCTATCGTGCCAGTTTGTCACAATGCAGCATATTCGTCTAAGCGCCTGTCACCTAATATCAAACTCACTTTCATTCTCTGCTTAATTACCTAGATATGTACATGCATAAACAAGAATGTATTCTTGTGGAGGTAACTCTTGCTCATCAAACCCATTTACTCACTACCAGCATTTCATTTACCTACTTTCTCGTATTTGAAGACATGCATGGATGAAGGGGGTATGTCGAATTCTCACTCAATTTCTGTTTTTGGCATTGGTGAATAGTGTTTATGCAGATCTATATTTCTGTCTTATCAGAATCTGCCTATCGTGAAAATTGTAAAAGATAATTCATGGATGAAAGGGGTATGTACACAACTTTTCAATATGAATTGTGGAAGAAGGGGGTTTGTTCCGTTTTTTTCATATAAAACACTAAATATAAACTTATGCTTTTTATTGCATATTATGCAACGCCTTTATGGCTTTGCATAATTTTTTTGTCAGTTTTCCATAAAGATTCGAAGAAACCTCAAATTTTTAAGCAAAACTTTAAAGCCGATTTTCTCGTTTCACTCAAAATGCGACATACCCCCTTCATCCATGCATGTCTTCATTTATTTCCGAATTGATTGCTTCTCAAACTTTCAGTGTCATCTGCTGCATTGCTTGTTTACGTGTGCCTCTGTGTCGAGTTAGAACTGCAAAATGCTGCGCCATAATCATAGGCAGTAAATAGCAACGCATGTGCTCCTTTGGCTTTTCTTTCCATTTTTTGTGACTCTTCATATACTTTGGGAGGAAGAAATGTATATTTATTTTGTACCAGTATTTGCTTTGCCTTCAAACTGTGTCGTTTATTGCTTTGACAACAAAAAAATCAACTATTTATTTAACCTTTTCTTTTATATTTTCTTTCTTTTCTGTTGGCATACGCACACACCTCTCTTTCTGTGTTAGTTTGTTTTTATGTAGATTTATGCTAAAATATATTTTTTGTCGTTGCTTACTTCTTTTGCTTGTAATTTTACTATTTAATTAATTACAACCGGAATTCGAAATTCATTGCCGACCATAGTTCATCTAGTTCGTTTTAAAACTGTTTGTCTTATTTTGTCACTCAATAAGTACGTTTGCTAACAATCTACATATGCCCTTGGATATGTTTTTCCCCTACTTTTTATGATTTAAGGATTGTTGGTTTAGAAGGAGGATTAATTGCTCTCTAAAACGCAAGGTTTAGGCGGCATACCAACGCTAAACATGAAACAAGTTGGAGTGATAGTGCGGAGTATATTTTTCATTCATTCGTAGCTCAAATGTTCTACTTTTCTTAAAATTTTTGTGAGTTTATGATATTTTTTTGTTTTTCCATTTTATTTTATTTTTTTTTTTTTACCCAGCGTACTAGTACTAGTACAAGGGTGTTATAATTTTTCCCACATAACGGTACTACGTAACGGCAAAAAATAATCGAGATAGATTTAGAGTACCATATACATAAGTTCATTAAGGCATGTCCGTCCGTCCGTTTGTCCGTGTACACGATAACTAGAGTAAAAATTTAGATATTTGCATGAAATTTTGTGTACAAGTTACTTTCTGGCCAAGGTGTTTATTTTATTTTATTTTATTTTATTTTATTTTATTTTTTTATTTTTTTTTTATTTTATTTTAATTTATTTTAATTAATTTTTTTTATTTTTTTCTTTTTTTTTTCTTTTCCTTTACAGAACAAGAGAAACAATAACATGAAAGATTACTTTTTGTATTGTCTTTTCAAAAGAGACCAAAGAGCTAAACCATTATATTTTCCAGACATATTAATTACTATTTACCCATTAGCATTAAAATCAATTTGAATTGAAAAACGAACATAAAGCTGAAGATGCACATTTTAACGATAAACAGTAGAAAAAAGTAATAAAAGCAAAAACGTAACTTTACTGCAAGCAATCAACATGCAAACAAATGGAAGGTATTAATGTCTCTCACTTATCACCAAGGAAGGGCAAATATTCGAAAGATGTTTAAGAGGGGAGCCGTATGCGAAAAATAACGAGCAATAAAATGTTACAGGAAAAGAAAAGGGGTTCAAAGTAGGTCACACGAATTATCGGCAACTTAGGAAAGCGATTCAAAGAGAGAGCCAATTCAACATTTATGCAATCAAACTTTATATAGTCAATGTACTTAATAAACGAAGCAGATAGGCATTTGTTTGCCATATGGAGTACCCTCTATATTTAGAAATTCACAACAACTCAACGTTTCATAAAATAAAACAGGCAGACAAAGTTGGTCTTCCTCATAAATTCTGGGCTGCATACATGTAAATGAGTGTAAAAAAGTTTTAAAAGTTGAGAAATTCCCAGAAGGAACAACAGTAATGAAATATAAAACAAAGAAAGACAGTAATAAACGTTGTATTAATAAATAAATAAGAGGTAATTAACTTTTATTCGCATACATCCACATTATAAATCTGCTTAGTTGCGACCAATGTTAACTGACTTACTGCTGTCTATTTCCGCTTATGCTCACAAAACACGCACACACACTCTTGTCATAAAGCAATCAAAGTTCTTCTTACCTCTACCGTTGATAGCGCAAATTTTTCAGTTTGTGGTAATTAAAACTGAACCCTGCTAAAGCTAAATTTTTTACGCAAATAAGTACATTAATTACCCACATGCTAGGGGTTTTGTTGAACTAACAACTGCACGTACGTTGGAAATTGTATTACTGCGTAGAAAATAAAAGTTACGTATACGCCATGCAGTCCCGCGTAGCTCGTACTTAAATATGTGAGTAGGTATTAAGGTGCTCGATTATTCGAATATTTTCTCAGGTTTTCGCGTTATACAGGTTCAAATTTATTGAATTTTCATTTAGAAAAAAAAAAATATTTTATTTTATTTTATTTTATTTTATTTTATTTTATTTTATTTTATTTTATTTTATTTTATTTTATTTTATTTTATTTTATTTTATTTTATTTTATTTTATTTTATTTTATTTTATTTTATTTTATTTTATTTTATTTTATTTTATTTTATTTTATTTTATTTTATTTTATTTTATTTTATTTTATTTTATTTTATTTTATTTTATTTTATTTTATTTTATTTTATTTTATTTTATTTTATTTTATTTTATTTTATTTTATTTTATTTTATTTTATTTTATTTTATTTTATTTTATTTTATTTTATTTTATTTTATTTTATTTTATTTTATTTTATTTTATTTTATTTTATTTTATTTTGTTTTATTTTATTTTATTTTATTTTATTTTATTTTATTTTATTTTATTTTATGTTATTTTATTTCATTTTATTTTATTTTATTTTATTTTATTTTATTTTATTTTATTTTATTTTATTTTATTTTATTTTATTTTATTTTATTTTATTTTATGGGCATATCCCATAAAACTCAACCACCCTAGTACAAAGATGTATAAGTAATAGTTGAGTGGGGCCACTATATCCGCAAGCTACTTATAATTGTTTGCAATTATAATATTTATGGTACTGACATATTTAGTTTATTAGTTTTAGTTTGACATGGAATTGATGTCATAACAACGTGTAAATAAATGTAGCGCTTTTGTTATTCATACGCCAGTTAGTGGTTCCTTAGGCTGCTTTTGCGTTGTCATTGTGTAAATGCAAATATTATTACAATTTAATTGCCGAGGAAATGTATGAATAAACGTAAGAATTTTTTATCTGATATAATTTACTACTTACATTTACATAAATGAGCTAAGGAAATAAATGATACACTTACTTGAAATAAATAAAAGTCGACGGATGAGGGGATCTTTGTCGGATTTTTTTTCACAATGTCCTATTTAATAAGTTGGCTGAAGAATGACACGTATATATTGCCTACTTTAAGGATCAACTAACATCATAATTAGAGTTAGGAAAAAATGTCAAAATCAAACGCCTGAAATTATGCTAAAATAATTTCTTCAGTTTATCCAATTTTGTTATTAAATAAAATTTCAAGTTTTTTGGCGCTTAATTTGACATATTTTTCCGATCTCTAATCATAATAAAGAACTCTGCGAGTAAGGCTCCAATTAATAAGAACAAATGATAGCTAAGTTTGCCTGGAGCGTTTTATGATATAAACTTCTTATTACAATAAATTAAACAAATGTCTCCGAAATTTTAACAGAGAGATTTAAAATTTATCATAAATTTTCCCTAAAAGTATGCCAAGTTTTTCTACTATTTTTCGACTGAATTTACAAAAAAGAAAAACACGTTCTTGCGGTTAGCTAGAAGCTTTTCATATCTGGATCCAACAATTTTAGTCTCAAAAGAAAGAAGCTATCATTAAAATTGGTTGTCCCTACCCTTAGTGCAATTACTTTCTTTACAATTTACCTTTTTCTTATGAATCGCCTACATTTTCCTTATAACTCCTTTGTCCTTTCTTTTCTCCCTTCCTTTAATTCTAGTATTAACCCGCACGAACACAAACATACCACATTTACAGCCCATCATAAAAAGCAATTTCAACGTTTAATTTCACTTTTTATGCGCATAGACAAATTTTTATGTTGCCTAATTTTAGGCGTCAGCCGTCAGCTACCATGCAATCAGCTTAACTGCCACTTTTCTTTACATTTAAACGGTTAGTTTCTTCGGCGCTTGCATGCAGACTGATTTATGGCAGGTCTTTTTTTTACAATCTTACATACAAACAATTACATAATCTGCATAGTTATTTGCTTTATTGCATGCGCGAAGAACCCACCGTCGTGTCGCAGGTATGAAGGTTGTTTCAAAGAATGGCTAAAAAAAATTTACAGGGTGTGCTAGCGGGAAGGAGTATGCGTTGCGTGTGTCATAAATTTTAGGTTTATTAGTCGGACAATAACGCAAACATGTGTGATTTCGTTTTTATCACAGTTTAGGGTTGAATAAATTGTGTTGATGGAAGTTAGGGGTCTTATAAAAAAATATTTGTTGGAAGTGAAGCTTGCTGCCGATGAAACAGTACTTGAAAGTGTGAAGGTATTCACAAAAATGTTCAACACACATCCCCACTTCGATTAAAAAAAAAGTATTCTAGTATGATTGCCAATGTCCTAGTCACTTGCAGTCACACTTTATTTTAGTTGTTTTCGTAAGCCAGAAACGTGAAAACTTTAAAATTTTTTTTCGCCGGAAATCGCAATTTGTGCTGCTCCAATTTTACACTGTTCCAAACGAAAACGTTCTGAATTTAGTTGCGCATCATGCAACGTGTAGTACTCTTTGCATATTTATTTAACAGTGAAGAAAAATGCAAGCTTTGAACTACAATTTTTGTGATTAATATTAAACTTCGAAAGCGACTAAGCTTTTAGCTTTTATATATAATTTTTTATTTTATTTTATTTTTTTTTTTTTTTTAATTTTACTTTATTTTTTTAATTTCATTTTATTTTATTTTATTTTATTTTATTTAATTTTATTTTATTTTATTTTATTTTATTTTATTTTATTTTATTTTATTTTATTTTATTTTATTTTATTTTATTTTATTTTATTTTATTTTATTTTATTTTATTTTATTTTATTTTATTTTATTTTATTTTATTTTATTTTATTTTATTTTATTTTATTTTATTTTATTTTATTTTATTTTATTTTATTTTATTTTATTTTATTTTATTTTATTTTATTTTATTTTATTTTATTTTATTTTATTTTATTTTATTTTATTTTATTTTATTTTATTTTATTTTATTTTATTTTATTTTATTTTATTTTATTTTATTTTATTTTATTTTATTTTATTTTATTTTATTTTATTTTATTTTATTTTATTTTATTTTATTTTATTTTATTTTATTTTATTTTATTTTATTTTATTTTATTTTATTTTATTTTATTTTATTTTATTTTATTTTATTTTATTTTATTTTATTTTATTTTATTTTATTTTATTTTATTTTATTTTATTTTATTTTATTTTATTTTATTTTATTTTATTTTATTTTATTTTATTTTATTTTATTTTATTTTATTTTATTTTATTTTATTTTATTTTATTTTATTTTATTTTATTTTATTTTATTTTATTTTATTTTATTTTATTTTATTTTATTTTATTTTATTTTATTTTATTTTATTTTATTTTATTTTATTTTATTTTATTTTATTTTATTTTATTTTATTTTATTTTATTTTATTTTATTTTATTTTCTTTTATTTTATTTTATTTTATTTTACTTTATTTTATTTTATTTTATTTTATTTTATTTTATTTTATTTTATTTTATTTTGTTTTATTTTATTTTATTTTATTTTATTTTATTTTATTTTATTTTATTTTATTTTATTTTATTTTATTTTATTTTATTTTATTTTATTTTATTTTATTTTATTTTATTTTATTTTATTTTATTTTATTTTATTTTATTTTATTTTATTTTATTTTATTTTATTTTATTTTATTTTATTTTATTTTATTTTATTTTATTTTATTTTATTTTAAACTTAATAGCAACAGAATGTCGCTTTGGGTATGTGCTTTAGGTAAGAAATAACATTGTTAAATAAAATAACAACAAAAAAACGTGCGAGAATATAGTTGCAATTTGCCTGCAGGCACTCTAAGCAGGGTTTGGTGTAATGCTTACACACTGCGGTTTTTAGAAATTCCTAATCTCCTTGGTTCGATGACCAGTAAAAAGGTGATGCTAAAAATTTCTAAAAGCAACAATACAAAGCGGTTTGACAAGACCCTTCAACAAGATCGAAATTGCAATCATCGTAGTTGGTATTGTATGTAGCATTTTTATACCTTTCATGAACATGAAATGGTATTATAACTTTGGTCCGATGTTTGTAAATATGAGAAGAAGAAGAGATAGACCCATCAATAAGTATACCGAAATGATCAGGATGACGATTTGAGTTGATTTAGCCATGTCCGTCTGTCCGTCTGTCCGTCTGTCTGTTTGAACGCAAACTAGTCCCTCAATTTTTGAGATATCTGGCTGAAATTTTGTATGTGGCCACCATTTTGTACTATAGGAATCATTTGTCGGAACTGACAAGATCGGACCAGTATAACATATAGCCCCCATACAACCGATTGTTCAGATATAAGGTTTTTTGGCCAAAACTTCCGCAATTAAAAAGTTAGGAACGTAAAATTTTGCAACTCGAGTAATTTCTATTTATGTAGTGTATATAGTGAAAATCAACGAGATCGGGCAAATGTAACATATAGCCCCCATACAACCGATTGTTCAGATATAAGGTTTTTTGGCCAAAACTTCTGCAATTAAAAAGTTAGGAATGTAAAATTTTGCAGCTCGAGTACTTTCTATTTATGTAGTGTATATAGTGAAAATCAACAAGATCGGGCAAATGTAACATATAGCCCCCATACAACCGATTGTTCAGATATAAGGTTTTTTGGCCAAAACTTCTGCAATTAAAAAGTTAGGACCGTAAAATTTTGCAACTCGAGTACTTTCTATTTATGTAGTGTATATAGTGAAAATCAACAAGATCGGGCAAATGTAACATATAGCCCCCATACAACCGATTGTTCAGATATAAGGTTTTTTGACCAAAACTTCTGAAATTAAAAAGTTAGGAACGTAAAATTTTGCAACTCGAGTACTTTCTATTTATGTAGTGTATATAGTGAAAATCAACAAGATCGGGCAAATGTAACATATAGCCCCCATACAACCGATTGTTCAGATATAAGGTTTTTTGACCAAAACTTCTGAAATTAAAAAGTTAGGAACGTAAAATTTTGCAACTCGAGTACTTTCTATTTTTGTAGTGTATATAGTGAAAATCAACAAGATCGGGCAAATGTAACATATAGCCCCCATACAACCGATTGTTCAGATATAAGGTTTCTTGGCCAAAACTTCTGCAATTAAAAAGTTAGGAACGTAAAATTTTGCATCTCGAGTACTTTCTATTTATGTAGTGTATATAGTGAAAATCAAAAAGATCGGGCAAATGTAACATATAGCCCCCATACAACCGATCGTTCAGATATAATGTTTTTTGGCCAAAACTTCTGCAATTAAAAAGTTAGGAACATAAAATTTTGCAACTTGAGTACTTTCAATTTATGTAGTGTGTAGAGGAAAATCAAGTAGATCGGGTAAATATAACATATAGCCCCATACAACCGGTTGTTTCGATATAAGGTTTTTTGGCCAATACTTCCGCATTTAAAAAGTTAGGAACGTAAAATATTGCACCTTTAGTACTTTCTACATATGTAATGTGTATAGTGTAAGTCAGTACAATTGAACACGTATAATATATAGCTTCCATACAATCGATTGTTCCGATAACTCGGATCCTATTATTTTGTATGTTTTTTTAAATTATAACAAAGATGTGTAATGTGTATAGTAAATATAGTTAAATTGACACAGGCTGTACTGGGGATCGAACAGTGAAAATCGTGACGCTTTTTCATGAAAGGTATATAGCCTTCGGCACAGCCGAAGACAGCTTTCCTTACTTGTTCAACTTGTTTTCGCCAAAAAACTCAGAAGAATAATTTGATAAAAATAATTCGACAGGTCAAAAGTCCACAAAAATTTTCAAAGTTCAGAATATAATGACCAATAATAACAACTAAAATATTTTATTTTATTTTATTTTAAATATGTATTTTTGCTGGCTCGAGGTCAGCAAAAATACATATTTAAGCAAAAAAGGTCGCCAAAAATTCTAACTTTATTTTATTTTATTTTATTTTATTTTATTTTATTTTATTTTATTTTATTTTATTTTATTTTATTTTATTTTATTTTATTTTATTTTATTTTATTTTATTTTATTTTATTTTATTTTATTTTATTTTATTTTATTTTATTTTATTTTATTTTATTTTATTTTATTTTATTTTATTTTATTTTATTTTATTTTATTTTATTTTATTTTATTTTATTTTATTTTATTTTATTTTATTTTATTTTATTTTATTTTATTTTATTTTATTTTATTTTATTTTATTTTACTTTATTTTATTTTATTTTATTTTATTTTATTTCATTTTGGTTTTATTTTATTCGTTTTTCTTATTTCATTGTTTTAATTTATTTAATTTTAAGAGAGAAAATTCCTATCCTACCTAGGCTTAACGTAAGCCTGGAACATTTGCATCTCATCCGCATACTAGTTACAATTTAGGTTGCCATTAATTTGTTCGACCGGTGGTATTCTTTTTAGTACGTTCATACGCACATACATATGTATCAGTGTAAAAGAGCAAACAGTTCTAAACATTTGTAAATGAATAGAGATCAGAAAAATATGTAAAATCAAGCGCCTGAAAAAAAAAAAATTGGCAATTATGTTAGCATAATTTCAGGCGTTTGATTTTGACCTATTTTCCGAACTCTACATATGAATGTAACTCAGTTTGTGTGGGTTAGTCAAATTGGAAATTCTCTGTCATCTGCAGCTCGTTAATTTTGCTCACGTCTCTCAATTTTCTAACTCTTTTTCATTCAAAACCGAAAAGTGGTGTAGAGGGTGTATGAGCAATTTAAAACACCGGGTGCCAAAGATGAACCGTCAAGGCAAAGAGGCTAGAAATGCTAAGAGGAACTAACGCAATTCAGCAGGTCTTCTTACCGGCGACTTGCGTTGGTTTCTCCTATTATTTCTGGGTTCTTTGGTCAAGGGCGCTAAAAGTGAACAATAATTACTCAAGAAATTCTCATAAAATTTCTCACAAAATAAATCGTATGCGACTAAAGGTATTCTACGATTTCTTATGTTTGCCACAAATATCCAAATGTTAGTACTTTAATGGTCCAAGTACCTTCCGATACAGATCTCTACTTTAAGCGCCACCATTTTTAAAAGAAATATTTATCAATAACTATTTACACACTTAGTAAATCCATATCCTGCTAACCTTATAACTTTATGTCTTTCTGCTTCAACTAACATATTAAGTTTTCACAAATTCAACGCATCAAAATTTCGTGACAAAAAGCAACTTTAACTTATCCAGGTCTTAACACATTACATGCATTGGATCTGCTAAATATTTTTATTCGATTTGTTCACATTTAGACGTACTTAAATGTAGACAGTTAAACACATACTTACGTTCATACAAAATAAATATCCTAAAAACGTTTTATCTATATTTTATTATTTTCTTTTGACCTATATTGAGTATATAAATGTGCATTCCTTTGCAAGTTTCCCTTACTTTTGTTTTACTAAAATATGTAAGTAGGTATTTCTAGGCTTTATCAGAAGCTAAGAATTCATTTGCACCTAAAAGTATGCTAACGTTTTGTTGCACGCACATTGTATAGCGTTTATAAGCGACGGAATAAATTGTGGTTTATGATATCTTGCAATGTGTGATAAACAGCTGTTTAAGGGAGAACGCAAAAAATTCCAAAATGCTTTATAGAAGGGTATATAAGAAGAGGTTTCATAGCAGTTTTAGGAAAATGTGGAACAATTAGTGAGTCTTTGCCCCGAGAATAAATTCGGAACCTGCCAAGAACAATTTAATTGTTATAAATGGACTAAGGATTGTTTGTCACGAAACCCCTAAAGATATCACAAACAAGTTTATATCTAAACAAGCTTCTTTAGTATTTAGCTGCATAGTTTTAGGCTCACTTTCGCTTCTGAGAAATATGCAAATTTAAACACAGAAGCACTTTTACTGAATTACCACTAACACAGAAGTTTACTTTAATTGCTTAGATCCAGTTAATTAAGAACATTTTCAAACAAAACTTGCATGACACAAAATTTTTTCCAAGGCCTGAAACCGATTAAAATAACGTTCCGGTTTCGGTTTCGGTTTTTCAACGTGTTTCGGTTTCGGTTCCGGTTTCGTTCTTCAAAATTTATTTCGGTTTCGGTTACGGTTTCGTTCCGGTTTCGGTTTCCAAATAAAAACACGAAAAAAAAAATGTTTACTACTAAAATACTCAAGTACCTATGTAGCTACGAAATAGGTCTGAAATTTCATAACTTTTTTCCTGCGGTCATGATGGGATTTCTCCAATATAATAATACATCTTATTAACGCAATTATTCTGCAAATCAAATTCCTAAAATTAACTCTACTTTTTTATTAAAAATATATTAAAATTAAAGCCAAATGAAATGTATAAATCGTTAAAAACATTAAAATTAGTGGCGCTTTCTGAGACAAGCCTGAACATTTCTTTTTCGGATCTCGTAAATTTGTTTCGATCGCTTCATTCAACTATAGTCAAACTTCCTCTTTCAGAATTTTGATACTGATGTCAAAACGTGGCTCGACAATCTTCCATGAAAACTTTCAGGGTACCTGTTTGTAAAAGGAAGTACCTATGTGCCCACTCACAGAAGTAAGGTATTGAAAAAATTCAAAACCGTTTGGAACCGGTTCCGGCTTTTCAAACGGTTTCGGTTTCGGTCTTTTCCAGATCAAAATAACGGTTACGGTTTCGGTTTCGGTTTTGAAAAATGAATCGGTTTTAATCGGTTACGGTTACGGTTTCGGTTTCGGTTTCAGTCCTTGATTTTTTCTAACTTGAAAGTAGTCTACATATAAACTCAAATCCTCTTCCAAACATACAAACTCAAGAACATATTGCCCATACATTGACACACGAGTTGACATACATTTTGTTTTCCTACTGCATGCACAACATACACATTCAACGCTTTCAAAGGATTTACTTGCCTAAAAAAATAAAAGCGGAAACATTTCTGTGGCATACATTTAGGCGTACAAGCTCAAAAGTTACTTGGTGCGTGCGTGTCATTTCTGCAGCAGTGCGAACAAAATCCTTCAACACACGACAAACTATATTAGAGATTTCAAGCGACTTGTGTCATAAAATAAAAACTCAAAAAGCAACAAATATATAACTCACACACACACAACAACGTGATTTTATTTTATGCTTTTGTAACTTTTCAAACGTAAAGGAATTTAGGCGCTCAGGTGAGACGTGGTAACTGCGGTGACGTTGGTGACGAAGTGTACAATTCGAAGCAGCTGAGCAACTGGAAAAGTTATTCAAGTGTAGAAGCTTGTTGACAGAACGGGTTGGTGTGCCGGAAGTGTAAGAGGTACTTTATAGAACCGTAGACACGCACTCGGAATGTCAAACGAATTTCAAGTGTTGGTGAAAAAAACTTTCTTCACTAAACTTTCTATTGACTCCTTTTGCTTTTCTGCATTTTTAAAGCGAAATAAATTGAAAAGATTTTCCTGTTATTTTGTTTTAGAGATTCTTTTTTCACTCTCTTTTATTTAAGCTAAATTTCGCTTTCTTTGTTGCAGTGTGCGCGCTTTGACTACGAGCAGCTGTTCATTCAACGCACATTCTTAAAGACCTTTTTCTTTCATTGCAAGCTATCGCAAAAAATGTGCGTAGAATTTCATTTAACTTTTCCGTTGGGCTTTACAAAGTATGGAATGGAATTTGCAGAAGCGTGAAATGGAAAATCGGATTAGAGCAAAAAAAAAATGGTAAAAATACTTGTGAGGGATGGAAATAAAGGTGTGGTGGTTACTTTTTAAGCTCACTTTCTTGATACAAAGAAGGTGGCGGAATAAATTCCGAGTTATATTCTTACCCTTACAATCAAATAACTACTTAACTGTGTATGGATACATGTATGTCTGATTTTATCGCCCTTCGATGAGGGCTCGAGCTTGGATTTGAATTTTATTGAGAGCGACATGCTTGAAAATTTTGAAATAAGTCGAGCCCAAAGTTGTTAAACTAGTTTTATTACCGCATACTTTTGAGCGCCTTTCAGATCAGATTTATACGCAAAACTGGGAGACTAAAAGTATGTAATTTTTAAAAGTTTGTTTACTGGCGTATTTAAAATCTTAGTGGATGGTCGAATTGTGCAACACTGGAGAGTTTGGAAAAAATCTTTGAGAGGAATAAATTATTATGGAAAAAAATTTGCTAAATTTTGTATCAGTTCAGTTTCGCTATTGAATTATTTTATTTTAATTTTATTCATATTTTTAAAAATTTTTAATTCTATTTACATATTTTGTTTTATTTTATTTTATATAACCAACTTTTATTTTATTTTATTGCATCTTAGTTATTTGTTTTTTTTTATTAAATGCTTTTTTTTTAATTTGATTTATCTTTATTTTCATTAGTTTCGCTATATTATATTATATTTTATTTTTCCTTTGTATTTTTTTATTTATTTATTTTCTTTTTCGAAAATGTGTTTTTTTGAGAAAAATTTACCCACGCGCTGCAGGAACCAGACAAGCCGACATATGTTTCGATGATACTGGAATTACATCTCTTCATGGACTTTTCTTCCCGGCATTGTGAGAGTCGAACTCACAACACTGTAGTGACTTGTATGCTAGAAGGTCTAACACCTTAGGCCACTACCCAGCTTGAAGGTAAACCCTTCTCAGTGTCCATTTATGCATATATTTATACTTCCATATAGAACATTTCTTTAATTTCAATGCTAACTTATATAAAAGATTTGCGAATTTTTAGGACTTGGTGTGAAACCTATGAAAGAATTTTCTATGCTTAATGCACGAATATTTTTTCATTTAAACATTTAAACTCTTTGTTGCTTTTGACTTGTAGTCTATTGCTGTAAATACCGACGGTATTGTGAAGCAATTTTCGGGATTGTATGAAAATGTGTTTTTTTGAGAAAAATTTACCCACGCGCTGCAGGAACCAGACAAGCCGATCTTTTTCTTAATTTATTTTTTTATTTTATTATACGTTTTTTTTTTTTTGTTTTTTTCTTTTATTTTTTTTTTGTTTTTTTTTTTTTGTTTTTTTCTTTTATTTTTTTTTGTTTTTTTTTTGTTTTTTATTTTATGTTACTTACTTTTTTGTATTTTTATTTTATTTTATTTTATTTTATTTTATTTTATTTTATTTTATTTTATTTTATTTTATTTTATTTTATTTTATTTTATTTTATTTTATTTTATTTTATTTTATTTTATTTTATTTTATTTTATTTTATTTTATTTTATTTTATTTTATTTTATTTTATTTTATTTTATTTTATTTTATTTTATTTTATTTTATTTTATTTTATTTTATTTTATTTTATTTTATTTTATTTTATTTTATTTTATTTTATTTTATTTTATTTTATTTTATTTTATTTTATTTTATTTTATTTTTTATTTTTTTTTTTTTATTTTTTTTTTTATATTTTTTTTTGTGACCTGATGCAAATAGCACTGCGAGAAGTTTCGACGTGGCCCTCTCGCTGCGGACTTAGTATCAACCCGGGGAAAGTGGAACGTGTCCTCTTCACCAACCGGTACAAAATACCACCACTAAGCCTACCAGAACTAGATGGCACGCGCCTGGGCTTGTCGGATAAGGCCAAGTTTCTAGGCATAGTTCTGGACAGGAAATTGAATCGGAAGGAGAATGTTCTTCAGCGCCAGAAGAAAGCTTGCATCGCTCCTAATCGCAAACTTACTACTGACTTTATTTAAAGATATTGCAGGGCATAGTTTTAGGCGATGTTTTTCTACATATAATCCGAACTGCACCTAAAAAAAGTTAAGATTTTCCGTGGTATTGAGTTATTTTCGAATTCAATTAAATCTATAACACTTAACGGACCCCTTTATAGATATTGCTTTAATTAACTTGATTAGCATGCTTAAGTAAAGTTATAGCCCTTAAATAGCACACGCACTTAATCCACAAACTCTTAAAAGTAAGAATGATTAAATAATGTTTTAATAAGCTCTTAGACTTCCAAAGTTTTCGAAAAGGGTTGACTCTGCCCATATAATAATACAAACAAAGTTTCGAAGGTTAAAAAAATAATCATATAATTACCCAAAGCCTACTTCATTATCCCATTTGCTGTGAAGTTTTACCCAGGTAATTTCATTTTTCATTAAAATAACATTTATTTAATTTTTTGTGTCACATCTTTGCCGCCCATACTTCCGACAACATATTTCCGTTTCAACTAAATAGCCATGGCGTCACAAGAAACGCTTTCAAACTTCAATTGGGGCGTATACCGACAAACTTATTTGTTGGTAAATAAAAAAATTTTTAGTTTAAACCTTGTAGCTATTTTGAGACAATATTTTTTTTTACTGCCTACCTTCAGGCGGCGGCGCGTTTGCTGGACATAGACGCTTGTCAAGAAAAAGTTTTTATAAATTTATGCATTTCTATTTATATATGCATGCACTTGTATTTACACAATTCATAAAAGTTCAACACTCAATGTGCCGTATTGGCTTATGTCAGAGCGCCGCCTTCTAAAACAACCCAAAGGGTGCATAAATTAAGGCGCATAAAGATGGCTAAGGTTGAGACGCTACGATAAGCACATGTTGTTGATTGCCTAAGACTGATTGCAAATATACACACAAACAAACACAATTGGGCTTTAAACTTGGAAAGTGTGTGTGATTATTTTTTTTAAATTATGAAATGAATTATATTTCCAGTTTGGTGACCTTAAATTGTTTTGTTATGCTTGTGACATTTGTACTTGATGGCCAGTAGCATGCTGCAGTGAAGCGTAGCGAATGGGGAATTTAAAATTTGCAACCCTCCAACAATAAGCTGTGTAAAGATTTGTGCCTAAAATTATGCTTATCATTCATATTAACAGCTGACGGCAGTGGGTTTTTTTCGTTAGTGGCGCTTGGTTACGCATTTTATTCAAATGCGAGCGCCTGACTTTATACAAGGTGTAAGCCCGCCCTACAATATGCAACCTTTTGGAAGTGCTTGTCCAAAAATACACATTTTTTTATAATAACTCCACATCTCCAGCTTTTCCCAAATGTCTACATATTTTTTTAAATTTTAGAGATTTAAGCAGACACTAACAGAGATCGTAAAGTGTGCCATATGCACCTTATTTCTTAGTTAGATATACATGTGTCTTAATTTTATGCACCCACATTTTTCTTTCCGCATATTTTACCTACCAAGCAAAATTTGTTGCAGGTTTTTTTCTGACATATCTGCGCTTTTTCATGCAATTTCGCATAACTCTATCTAAGAGCATACTTTTGGGGGTTTAATTATATGCGCTTCATATTGAAATTTTGTGTAAAATTATTTCTTTGGCCGGATGGGGTGTTTCATAAACACTACCACCATGCGCTAAGCCCTCATTCTGCTAGCTATTTTTGACTTTTTCACGCTTAAGCTACTGCAACGAATTTTTATTGCATAATTTC
>CAXKVI010000004.1:89718759-89731259 GCA_964058755.1 Campiglossa producta | reverse complement strand
TTATTTTATTTTATTATATTTTTTTATTATATTTTTTTCCGTTTATTTTATTATATTATATTATATTATATTATATTTTATTTTATTTTATTTTATTTTATTTTATTTTATTTTATTTTATTTTATTTTATTTTATTTTATTTTGTTTTATTTTATTTTTTTTTATTTTTTTTATATTCTTTTATTTTATTTTATTTATTTTATTTTATTTTATTTCATTTTATTTTATTTCAATTTAGTTTATTTTTTCTTTGTTTTATTTTAATTTATTTTATTTTATTATAAATTTAATTTTTAATTAATTGTGACTCTCCGCCTTTAAGGCCTCTTCATTCATACATACTTACTTAAATTTGTTACCACCCTTCATAAATTGCGCAAAAGACATCATGGCTTACCTATAAATAAAATAAGAAAAATGTAATTAGTATATTGATATAGATAAATTTCAGCTAACTAATTTATTTTAATTAACATAATCAATTTCTTAAGCAGCAATTTGTCATGTCGAATGTAAAATTCTTAAAACCAATTACTAGAAACCCTCCTTTTATTTCGCAAGAGTGAAACCTTATTACTCCATCCCTTTCTCCCTAAAAAAGTATATATGTATACCTTTCATGACAAAATTAAATTTAATTATTCTTCTGCACACTTAAAGTAAGAATATGTATTAGAGCATCCTAAAAATGTATGGAAAAAATATATCAGTGCGGTTTAGCCTAAATAAGATGTGTGCGAAGTTTGATTGTTCTAGGATAACGGCAATCCGTGCCGATTTTTAGTTGTGTAACAAATATCGCTAGCCCCGCACCCCCATCCTTAAATTTCGGGGACGCCCCTGAAAATATACCGTCAGTTTTTTCAATTTCGTTTCCATCGGTGCATATTTTATTTATATATTTTATTAATATATAATATATAATATGCCAGTTTTGCAAAACTTGAATAGGAATCCGATTACAATAAATACGCCACATGAAAACCTTTAGGAACCTCCTGCGAGCGAACCGTTTGACCGATTGGAATGAAATATGCACCGATGGAAAGAAAATTGAAAAAAAAACTGAGGTTTAGGCGGTATATTTTCAGGGGCGTCTTCGAAATTTAAGGATGGGGGTACAGGGCTAGCGACCCCACGACCCTCTAAAGTATTTATTGGTCGAATTTTCGATCACAAGCGATACTAGTTCATATAAATCGATGTCATAAATCCATCAGTGACGAGTTTCACACAGTCGAATTAGTTTTCAAAAATGCACCGCCATATTGGATCCACCATTTTAAATTTAAAAAAAACCGATATCGGATTCGTAATCAGACAACTCATAAACCCCCGAGTACCAAGTTTCAATAAAATCCAATTAGTTTTCAAAAAATTAACCGCCATATTGGACCCGCCATTTTGAATTTAAAAAAACTGACATCGGATTCATAATCAGCGATGTCATAAACCTTCTAGATGCGAAATATATCCAAAAAACCAATGCGCAATGAGATCAGGGTAGGCGTTTTAGTTGCACCGTTTTCTATTTCGAAACATATTTTCAGGAGTTAAACCCTTTCTACTCATCCAAGAAGGCTATTGAATTGCAGGAATATTCGCCAATGAAAACAGAATAACAACACACAAAAGCCCAAATTTTTACTGCACTTAAACATGTTAAAATAAAATTAAAATTGCAAGTATCTCATTTTTTTTATAAAAACGAGTAGCGCGACCTCTAAACCACCTTTAAAAAAAAAAAAAATAGCAGCCTCTTTTTTTGTCATAAGGAACAATAATTGGGGGTAGCGTTTTAGAATTTCCAAAAAGTCCATATTTGTGAACTACCCTAATACCCATATTGTAAAATCAATCTCTAGGATATCTCCTATCCATCTCCTTACAACTTTTTATAACACACCGAATTTTAAAAAAGTTGAAGGATAATAATTTTAAAGGACATTATTTCCATGATCTTAAAGGATAGTCTAAAACAAAGTTATACTTAGTCTGTATTCAAATTATCCTTTAAATTATCTAGTAACTACATGTCCAAATTTTTCTGAAAGTTTTTAAATGATATTGACTGAAAAATACCGATTTAACTACTAATTATGATGTTCTTAAACGGTAAGAATACAGTAATATGAGAAAAACTAGTGTATAAATCAAACGCAGTGGCGTTGAATGCAGTAAGATTTTACTGATAGCTTCAATAGCAAGTCGGCACAAATTGCCGTGGTCCAAATTGCATCCAACTTTGTCAGGATAGTTTTTGATGCATAATGGGGGTATGCGTTTAAATAAAACAACTTTGATTTTCTGGGACAGTCTAATATGTAAATTCTTAATGCAAAGTAAGCGCGTATCTTCATAAGTAAATTTGCCAATAACAACGAAACAATGAATTTGTTCTACGAAAAATTACTTGCTGCTCTCTGCGTTGGCATTTGCTTCTTGAATTATTTATGTAATGCTACGCAATTGGCTTAATTCATAATTTATTAACGCATAATCATTACAAGGCGGGTAACACAATGGCTGCTTTTCACTTAATGAATTTTGTATGCGTTTATTAAGTGAGGATTGTGTGAACGCTTTCAGCTCCATAAAGCTAGTAGTCAGTCGATTCACAAGCAAAAGAAGCGAAGGATATTTTCTTGTAGAATAAATATAATTTAAAACAAGTAAGGAAAGCTGTCTTCGGCTGTGCCGAAGGCTAAATACCTTTCATGAATAAGCGTCACGATTTTCACTGTTTGATCCCAGTACAGCCTGTGTGAATTTAACTTTAGCTCATACCGAAATTATCGGAGCTATCGATTATATGGGGACGATGTGTTATATTGGTCCAATCTCATTAATTTTTAACATCGACATTCCACATTCTAAAATAGCAACATTTACGAAATTTCACGTTCCTACCGATATAATTACAGGAGTTATCTACCAAAATCCGTTTATCGGAACAATCTATTGTATGGGGGCTATGTGAAATATTTATCCCATCTCGATGATTTTCAACATCGATATTTCACATATAAAAATAGCGATACCTACAAAATTTCACGTGTTTAAATACAGGAGTTATAGCCCAAAATCCGTTTATCGGAATAATCAATTGTATGGGAGCTATGTAAAATATTTATCCCATCGCAATGATTTTCCACATCGTTATTTCGCATACAAAAATAGCAATACTTACAAAATTTCACGTTCCTACCTTTTTAATTACAGGAGTTATAGCCCAAAATCAGTTTATCGGAATAATCGGTTGTATGGGAGCTATATGTAATATCGGTCCGATCTTGGTGGTTCCGACAAGTGATTCCTATATTGGAAAATGGTGGCCGCATACAAAATTTCAGCCAAATATCTCAAAAATTGAGGGACTAGTTTGCGTTCAAACAGACAGACAGACAGACAGAGAGACGGACAGACGGACATGGCTAAATCAACTCATCTCGTCATCCTGATCATTTCGGTATACTTATAGATGGGTCTATCTCTTCTTCTTCTCATACTTACAAACATCGGACCAAAGTTATAATACCATTTCATGTTCATGAAAGGTATAACAAGTAAGGAAGTCTAAGTTCGGGTAAACCGAACATTAAATACCCAGCGGAAGTTTTCATATGATTTTCGAAATATTCCATTTCGGCGTGGTTGGGAAACGAATACATTAGGTATACTCCCTATCATGCTAGTACACCTTGTACCAATTTCAACGTTCTATCGTATTCAGTTTAAAAGTTATGACCCGTGAAATTTTCAAATATGCCTCTCTGAAAAGTGGGCGGTGCCACGCCTACTTTTAAAAATTTATCAAAAATTCACTAAACTATATCATTTTAGCCATTTCCGTTACCCATTTATATCATTTTAGGTGATTTTCGAAGTTTTCGATATCGAAAGTGCACATGTTCGGAGAGCGATATTATCCAATATTATCAGGTATACTCCTAACGATACTAGTATGTTTTGTGTCAAATTCCATCGTTCTATCGTAATCAGTTTTAAAGTTACGACCAGTCAAATTTTCAAAAAAGCCCTTCCTTAAAAGTGGGTGGTGCCACGCCCACTATAAAATATTTATGAAAAAATCATAAGAGAATGACAGGGAGATTTACCTATAAAATCATATAATTTTAGCCATTCCAGCTACCGAGATATGTCAATTTATGCGATTTTCGAAATTTTAGATATCGAAAAAGGGGGCGTGGTTATCATCCGATTTCGCCCGTTTTCTATAGGGCCCCACCTCGGCCAGAAAGTAACTTGTATACAAAATTTCATGCAAATAGCTAAATTTTTACACTAGTTATCGTGTACACGGACAGACGGACGGACATGCCATAATGATTTTTTTTTCCAACCTAAGTGCTTTCATATATGGAACACTACATCCATCTCGATTATGTTGTGCCCTTACGTTGTACCGTTATGTGGACAAAATTATAAAACCCTTGTACTAGTACTAGTACGCTGGGTATAAAAATCACATTATTTTTCATGGGTTCTGTTTGAGGTTTTCAAATTTTATGTGCTAGCAGCGAAACAGAAAATAAATGTTTTTAGACAAAAGTATTAGAGAAGAAAGCTTCTAGAAAATCAAATCGGAAACCATTTTTTTTGAAGTGTCAACTTTTCAGCTTGCTTTGAAAAAAAAAAAAATTTTACGAAAAATGAGACAATAGCCACACGAATGCTGTGGGTTTATGGTATAGTTGTTGTTAGACGAGCAATGTCTGTAAGGTCGCTTTACAGAGCAGAATTGGGCAGAGGATGGGGAAAAAATAAAGTAAAACTTGTGTGAGTGTACACCGAAAATTAATGGATCTGCAACCTTGCCTATTTTATCATGAAAGTAAAGGCTAAATAAAATATGTAGTATGATAAGAAAAATTCGTGAAATATGATAACACTGCAGTTAAATCGTATGCTAAAATATATAAATAATTTCAAAAGACATAATACTTATCTATTTTAAGTATTTTTTTTTATATATTATCTTCATTAGAACATCACTCATACCCAACTCTCAGGTAATTAACATTTCAATGAAATTATTTTTTTCTCGAAAAGAGGTGAAGAAACTCATCAAACAAAAGCCAATGGAGAGATAAATTGGAATGGAATACATAAACATCTACCTAATATGAGCATCCAGCAACATTAACACACAATTTAACACTCATTACAAAAAAAAATAGGAGAACTAAACAGAAAGAAATATTATTTACCACAAAAAAAAAAAAAAAACAATTTGGGGGCGAGGCAATGAACACACCTACGGTGACAGAAAACTAATAATTTGGGGTGTTCGAGCAGAATATTGAAAGCATACAAGTTGGAATGTACATATATAAGTATCAATATGTTTTTTTGTATGATTGAGTGTATACTTTGTCTTTCTTCGCTCGCATATTCACCTCATTCAATATCATTTGTTCTTTTCCATTCATTAAATTCCACATATTTATGTTGCGTGAATGTTAAATTACAAACACATGCACACACACATATACATCTCACACTACATCGCAACGCCTTTGAATAATCAAATATATGTACATATATGAAAAATCGATTGACCCGATTCTTTAACATAAAACTTTATTTCATCAGTTTTTCCTTTTGTTTCCTACCGAATTCCTTTCAGTCTTTCGCTTTCAACTGTTTTAGTTGATTTACTCTTTTGCCCTTTTGACTTAAATGGAATACAGTAGCTTGTTGTTGTATAATTGTTTGTTTGTGCTTTCCTAACATCCATCTGGAGGCATAAATTGGTTAGGCAGCTGTTGGCATTAATTTTATTAAATAGCAAATGAATATGTTGTGCTGTAACTAAAGCTGTGTCCCTATCGAGGTGGCAGGCAGGAGGGAATATAGCAGATTTACCAAATTGTGCTTGAGCCTATCACTAAATAAGACGCAGCTGATGCGGTCTTGATACCAAATGACCCAAACAGACTTTGAGCTTATCAGGATTAAGAAGCTGATTCTGATTAAAAAAAAAAAAAAAGAAAGTGAAGTGAATTCATTCACCAAAGAGTTCCACGAAAAAGATATCATAAAGTACATTTTCAGTAATTAATCTGGCGACCATCAAGACTGGTTATGTTCTGTTATTCGACAATCTCTCAAAGATGAGCTTAAATTGGATTAACTACTTTATTAATTAAGCGTTGGCGTCTGTCTATTCTTTTATATTACTATCATGGCAAAAAAACCTGTACGTCTACAACATCTATATTAGCACTTGTTGGATAGGCTACGCTAGGATGACTAAGTAAAAATTAGCAGAAACATACGTAGTATAAACTATTGCTTAGAGAGTTGTTGTTGTGCAGTATTTGTCCGGCTGGTGCAAGGACTAAAGATGCCTAGAACAGAAATTCATTTATAATACATAAATAATAAACGCAAAACAAAAGGCCGAAATAAAATAAAAGTATCACAAAAGATCAAACAGCAAGATAAATAAGCTAAAGCGAAAATTTAAACGAGAATTCAATATCTTAAGCACACCTAAGAACGAATCAGTAACCACACCAAGCTTCTAGTATTTTGTGCTATTTGTCATACATACAAGGATAGGCGAATACGGCACCCCTTGCGAATTGCCCAATTGTTTTATTATTTTTCGTTCACTAACGCTAGACGGACGACGCAGAGAAGGACTCCTTTTATGGTCAACTTGAACACACTTATTATCGCTGCCCCCAACATGATATCAAAATCGTGCTCGGCGACTTTAGTACCAAGGTGGGCAAGGAAGGAGTCTCTGGTCCCCCAGTTGGAAAATTTAGTCTCCACGGTATAACATCCCCCAACGACATTAGGTTGATCGACTTCGCCGCTGCTCGCAATATCGTCATTAGTAGTACCAGGTTCCAGCATAAACGAATACACCAAGACACCTGGCTGTCCCCTGATCAAAGAACAATAAACCAGATGGATCATGTCATGATCGACGGGAGACACAGCTCCACCGTTCTGGACGTGCGTACCCTACGAGGTCGTAACATCGACTCGGACCATTATCTTGTTGTACGCACAGCAGAAGTACACAGAAACTGCGCACGGTACAGACAGCTGATAATTTTTCCACTCGACTCTCACACCTGCTATCGGAGAGCAATCCTCGACCAAAGATGTAACTGAGTAATGAAAGCATATCTCGCACTCATTACTACCGCCGCTGAGGCCACTATAGGCGTTTAGCGAGCCCGCAAGAACAACTGGTACGATGGAGAATGCAGCACTACCTCGGACAAAAAGGGCGCTGCATACAGGGAAGCGTTGTGAACGGACGCAACCAGCAGTGTTAGGCAACGTTATCGTGAGGCAAAGAAGGAAGAGAGAGGCCTTTTCAGAAAAATAAACGTGAGGCCGAAAGGCGGGAGTACGAGGAGCTTGAGATGCTGGCTGACAGGAATGATGCCAGAAAATTCTATGAAAAGATCCGGCGGATGACGGAGGGTTTTAAGATCGCGGCAAGTTCCTGTAAGGACAATGATGGGGACCTGGTAACCGACGTACAGATTGTACTTAAACTATGGAGGGAGCACTTCTCCTCACTGCTGAATTGCGAGGGAGACTTCGAACCCGATACCCAATCCCTGACGATGGAAAAGTCGTCCCACCGCCTGACTATGATGAAGTGAGGATAGCTATATACCGGATCAAAAATAACAAAGCGCCTGGAAAAAACGGACTATTCGCAGAGCTGTTCAAACTCGGAGGCGAAGAGATGGATATGGTCAGACGAGTGCATGCCTCCGGATTGGAATTTAATTTAAGGCGATCCCGCTAACCAACTTTACGCAGACCTGACCTGGCCATAGTTCAGTGAATTAAAGCCAAAGGCTCCGCTTTCTGGGTCATGTTATGCGAATGGACAAAGAAGCTCCAGCACAGAAGGTTTTCCTATCGATACCCGAATTCGGTAACAGAGGAAGTGGGAGACCTGACTTGAACTCCCTTGGCGCCAGTTATCACTAAAAAGGAATGACTCGTGTGCTTTGATGGGCAACGGCCAAAATCGCGATTGAGCGCCAATAAATGAATGATGATGATGATGAGTAAACTTCAGAATCATACTTTTCTTAACTTGTACTTAAATTAGATTCTCTAATTGGACTTGAAGAATGGTTTTGGATATCCACTTGACAACTATAAAGTGTTTCAAAGGTATGGGATCCAGATAACAGCGACACCTAGTGGAAAAATTACTTTAAATCTTTATTTATTTATATAATAGCTACATTTGGTAGATCTAACTATCCCAAGAGAAACCAAGTCACCCATATATGAAACACGAAAATTTCTTCAAAACAAAATTAAATGCAGTTATTATTATGAGGCTTAGTGTATGCATATAAGCAAATGTTTGTAAACGGCCAGTAAATAGCATAACAGTGAAGATGTTAGCACTAATTTCTATATTCCATTTTTTGCTGCATACAAATTGTGCCAGAATCCAACACCCACAATGACCCTGCAGGGAGTTCGTAACTAAGGACCTCAGTTTCTGGTGCAGAACTTTGTTATGAAGGAAAACTAAATTTTTTTTTGTGTTTCCAGGTATCTTGTCTACGTCATTGAGAAATAATTGGAATATATTACTAAAATCCATATGGGGAAGATAAATGCTTTTTGGGGATATTCAACAAAATTTCACGAGAAATAACTCTAACGAAATGTTAACTATTGATCCTTTTTTTTAATAGTCCGAATAATTTGGAAATTTGAAGATGATTAGAGGGATGAAATGTTACCAAAATATTTCTAGGATTGATCCAAGAATTATTTGGAAATTTGAAGATGACTAGAGGGATGAAATGTCACCAAAAATTTTCTAGGATTGATCCAAGACAAATTATTTTAACAGTGAGGGCTAAATTTTCTGATTTCTGATTTCAAGATTTTCCCTACAGGGTATTCATATGTGGGCCACATTAGATGTAACTAAGAATCAACACACAACACCAAGTTATATTCTATATAGCGAGTCACAGATTTTTCACTACGTTAAACACACACATATACCTACGTATTAAGTACTGTCCTATATATTTTGTAACGTACGTGTTTTTATTACAAGCTATTAATATGTTTGTGTCGATTCCTTTTCACTTCATCCTTTCGCTGAGGCTAACGTTTAAGCTTAGGCATTTGTTATTAGATTGAAAAACATTTTATTGTTGCTAGTGGTGTAGCCACTTTGATCAATGCTTATTGATTCTTATCTTTTTTTGTTTGCTGTAATGTTTTGTGAAAAAAGGTTTGTGAGCTTTTCCAATGGTTAACTTATTTCTACTCAGGCACGGATGTATTAAGTAAACGCGTGCTAACTTTTATATGAGCTATCCGTTCATTGGCGTTTGTGGGCTATGTTGTGTTTACCTTTTAAACCGCATGCTATACACAGCTAGGGCACTGGAGCTATATGCGGACATTGACTTTTTAAAGTACATAACACTGATGGTACATACAGAGAAGCATACATGTATGGGTAAGCTTGCCGCACGAATATTATTAAATGTATCGATATTAAAGTTTCACTGTGTCTAAGTCAAACAAACTTATTTTTTCAAGCTGAACATCTCTAAAAATGTTCAAGGTAGGGATGTCAATTCCATACGCACGGAAAAATTAAAAGTATGGGAAAAAGGGGCGTGGCACCATTAATATACATCTTATACCTTTAAACGAGCTAAACTTGTATATTTGTACATTTGTGTATTCGTATATCCAGACTATCTCGGTAACCGCTTAACCGATTTGGATGAAATTTTGAATACACATAGTTTGGTTGATTCTAAGACTAACCACTTAAGGGTTGCCACTTGGGGCGGGTTACATGGTTGTGACCTGTCTAATTTTTTTTTTAAATTATGGAGCAACATATGCCAGTATGGGTATCAAAAGAAAGGTATTTTCAACCGTATTCCAATTATGACAATTTCAAGCAGAGTAGCCCCTAGAGTTGCCACCTGACAGCGTTTTATTTATTTTACCTTATGTATATTTGTTTACCCGAATTCGGCAGCAGAGGAAGGGGGAGACCTCGACTGAGATGGAAACAACAGGTGGAGGATGACTTGAACTCCCTTGGGGTTTCCAATTGGCGTCAGTGATCGCTAAAAAAGAATGACTGGCGTGCTTTGATACGAAAAGGCCAAAATCGCCTAGGCGGTTAAGCGTCATTATGACGCAAGCCAAGATTAGATATTTGTATATCCAGACTTTCTCGCGAAACGCTTGACCGATTCGAATATAGATAGCATGGTTGATTCCAAGGCTATCTACTTGGAGGTTGCCACCTATCTCAATTTTTTTTTATTTTTGTCGCAAAATATGCCAATATGGGCATCAAATGAAAGGTATTTTCAGCGACATGCCAAATAAAATATTTTCGAGTAGGGTTTGCACATAGGGTTGCCACCTTACCGCAGTATATTTACATATCCGAACTATTTCGGGAACCGCTTGACCGATTTGGATGAAATTTGGCATATACTTAGATAGTATGATTGATTCTAAGACTATCTACTTGCGGGTTGCCACTTGGGGCTGTACAGGGTCGCCACATATCTCAATTTTTTTTAAATTATGGAGTTAGAAAGGCCGACATACCAACTGAAATATTTTCAAGTAGGGTAGCCACCCAGGGTTACCATTTTACCGTATTGTATTTCTATTGTATATTTTTGCGATCATTTTTCGATTATTTTAGGATCATTTTGAGAGCATTTAGGGGTCACTTTGGAATAATTTTAGGGCTATTTTGAGATAGTTTTTGGTTCAATTAATTGGATTAATTTGGGACAAATTGGGGGTCATTTTCGGATTTTTTTGGAGTCATTTTGGGATAATTTTTGGATCATTTTGGGATCGTTTTAGAGTCATTTTCTGGTCATTTTGGGATCATTTGGGGATCATTTTTGGGTCGTTTTGGATTCAATTTCCTATCATTTTGGGAACATTTAAGGGTCTTTTCGGGATCATTTTGGGATTATTTTTGGGTAATTTTGGGATCATTTTGGGTAAGTAAAGTTTGCGCTAAATTGATAGCACCGAGCAAGCTCGGTCACCCAGGTACTATAGTTAATATTAACGGCTGAATATATCGAAAAGGGTTCATGGCAGGGTCTTTGAATTTTGTATGAAAACTAACGATATCAATACCATTGGTTATCGGAGAAGTGGCGTGGCACCTTCAAACTTCAATTTTGAAACTGGATACCATAATCACGAAAAAGAGTAGGAACTCTTGGAAAAGGGGCGTGCCACCTACCATACGTACTAAATTTACAAGCCTGAATATCTGTAAGGTTCATGCAGGGACCTGGAAATTAGGGACCTGGAAATTGGTATGAAGATATACAGTATGTATTCCATCCTCACAGACAAAAGTTCGCGTTATCGGAAAAGTGGGGTGGCAACTCAATAAAAAAATCTGTTTCGGGCAGAGCGAAGTTTGCCGGGTTAGCTAGTTTTTTTTTGTTTTCAATTAAAAATTATATCTTTTCGACACAAACTTTATTTATTACATCTGAAAATATATTTGTATGTAAGCCAGGGCTGGAAAAAAATGCTTTTATGTTATTTCCAAGCATCATGTGACCTCTAACGCTCATAAAAACCTTACACACTGAAAAATTTTGATGGTAGATTCTTTCAAAACAAATACTTAAAAAATTAATGAATTTTTTCCCAATTCTGACATATTACTTTATCGGTCAGTTAACCGATGTTTAACATAATTTATTGAGTTACATTTTTATTTATGGCCTTTTTAAATTAACAATTGAATAAATAAAAAGATGAATGTACATTTCTCATGAAAGGATGTAAAAAAAAAAAATAAGTTCAGTGGCCAGCATTTTTCAGTAATTAAATAAAAATATGCGAACCGCGTAATTTATATGCCTGCTGTAGCGGTCTTTTTTTTTTGCAATACATTCTCATATCGGAGATGAAATAAACGTTTAACTCTTTGCGGTACACGTTTCTTTGTAATGGCATACGAGAATCGTGAATTTATTTACAAAGACCTTTGTGGGGCCTTTAGTACCCGCGTTTAAGTCGTAGTTATGGAGACATTGTTCAGGCGATTTCAACCGGAATTTTTTCCTTCTGGATTAATTGTTCTTGAAAGAAGGAGAGTGTAGAGGGAAGATATTTCAGACTGACTCAATCACCTGGGTATATATGTTGATATATGCAATTTCCACCGTGCATCTAAGGGTTAAAGTATTAAAATTTATTTGAAACAAAAAAAAATACCATAACAGATGTGTTTAATTGCAAAATTCGTATGAAAAAGTTTCATAAACTTTAATTTAGCAATTTTATAAACTAAGTGCCATATTTTGCGTTGACCATTTGCTTTTTCAGATTCGTTATTTTCACAAGAAGTAATTTTGAATTGAAAAAGTATGGCAGCCCGATTTATTCTACGAAATATGTTTATGTGAAATTCAGTTTAACTTTATTTAAG